>VDFB02190407.1:0-17736 GCA_007258455.2 Sequoia sempervirens
TAGAAGAAACAACAAAGATGTCTATTGAAATATCTAGACTATGTGTTTTTTAAATGTTCTAATCCTAGATTCCCCTTATATTAAGAAGAGACATTTAAGTTGTTTTCTAGAATGAAAATGTCTTTGTTATTATAATTTACATGTTCATTTGAAAGTTTAACATTGAATTATTTGAATCAAAATTTACTCATTTAAAAGAAAAATTTAGGTTGTATATTGAGGCATCGAGTGAAATTTTGGAAATGTCATGTGTTCATTTTAGTTTTGTAACATGTCCAAAGTTTACCCTATTATTTTACCTAATTTTAACCCATATACAAGAAATAATAAAGTTCACCAACATACAAAAATAATATTTTCCACTTCAATAATATAGATTCATATCTGAAATAAACCCATTTCAGATTACATTGTATTAATAAAGTAACATTACATAATCCCAAGAATACATCTTTTATCTACATTCTCCAAATAGATGCAATAGCATAATCACAATGATGCCCATTGTTTCAATCATCTTGTATACTCATAAATCAATGAAAACATATCAGCTTCTCTTATAGAAAAAACGCCTAAAGATATATTAGATTTTATTATGAAGTAGGAAAACATGGTGTTCCTACACATTTATGAAATTGCAATTCAAAACTCACTCCTTTGACCCATGGGAGGAAGCTAGTCTTTGATTATCCCCTTTAGTGAGATGGCTTGGTTGACCTATCAATTGATGATTGGGTTTCAAGCCGTCATTAATCTATGTCCTCTCTATGGTTAGAGTTTGTTTTTTTTGTTTCTACTACTACTGTCATGATGCTTTCTCAATCACGTGGGGTTTACTGATCTCATGCATTTTAGTGTTGGTTATTCTTCTTCTTGCCTTTTAACCTGTAGCAGCTCTAAGTACGCCTATTCCATGCTAGCTTTCTGTTTCGTATCTTACTTTTAACTTCCAATAACTTGTCTTTTAGTTTTCTTGTTTTCTAACTTTGTCTTGTCCCTCATGTTTATCTTTTTTAAATTTTTAAAAGTGGTTACTACTCTTTTCCCTCAGTTAATTTATATAAAATGATAGAAAGATGGAAACATACGTTCCGTGAGGGAATTAAGTATGTCATTGAATTAGAAATTGCTCAAGTCATAGCACCGACGTGAAGGGAGGAATCAAGTTTCCCTCTCGGGGATGCCAAAGAAATATCAGGTTGGCCCAGCCCAAGGTTTTCCGTGTGGCCCCAATCATCTCAGTATAACCCGGATGAATGAATTAGAAAATTTTAAATGGCTAGTCCAGTCTGTCGAGCTGATTGTAGAAGTTGACAAGATTAGAAAGAAGCGCGTGAAACGCGTTGTAGTAGCCGACAAACGCGTTAGACAGGATGATATCGTACTCGATGCCATGGTATGCATTGCACATTATTTCCCTCACTATATTTTCTGCGTTATAATAATTTTCCAACATCTCACATCCTGTTATTAACAACTCTTAATTCCGTGCCTTCCAGCTTGTATGACGTGAGCCGTAGGCAAATGGCACTCCTTGTGCAGAGACCGCCACACATATAAATAGAGTTTGAGCCCCATTATTAAACACAGATGTAAAGCCCATCTTACGTATTCAGTAAGGGAGAGAAGAGTGGAAGAATTGTAAGCTTCATAAGCGTTAGATTTCAATTGCTGCTGGCATTGTATAAGCCAAGTGGATGGTGATGGAAGGGTTCATACTATCAAAGAGACTATTTATTCAATCCATATTGTTATGTTTTGTAGTTAGTTGTCTAAAAGTTAGAGCACACCAGCTGCTCAAAGGAAGATGGGACCTTCTATTGGAGAACGCGGGTGTTTCTGCAATGCATATGACACTTTTGCACACCAATAAAGTGCTCATCTTCGACCAGACGCTGGCGGGGCCGTCACAGATCAACAGAACTGACCCACCCTGCAGTAGCAAAAAACCAGCAGCGGGCGAGGATTGTTGGGCGCACTCCATCGAATACGATATTGACAGCAACAAGGTGAGACCTCTACACGTCGTCACGGACACATTTTGTTCTTCTGGCTCCTTTACCAGCAATGGAACGCTGATGCAGACTGGCGGATGGAGCAACGGCGACAGAGTGACCCGTTTCTTCACGCCATGCTCAGACTCGTCCTGCGACTGGGTCGAATCTCCCACATTGCTGTCCTCCAGAAGATGGTATGCTTCCAATCAGATCTTGCCTGATGACCGGACCATCGTCGTGGGAGGGCGTAGATCGTTTAATTACGAGTTCGTCCCGAAGCGACCGGGCGAGGGGGCCTTCCAGCTCCCGTTTCTGGTGAAGACCAATACCGTCGACGAGGAAAATAATTTGTACCCGTTCACACATTTGTCGTCCGACGGCAATCTCTTCATCTTTGCCAACAAGGATTCGATCCTCCTCGACTACAAAAATAATCAGGTGCTCAGAACTTTCCCCACCATGCCTGGCGGTGGCGCACGGAACTACCCTTCCTCTAGCTCGTCCGTAATGCTCCCTCTCGACTCCGCTAACAATTTCCAAAGGGTGGAAATTCTCATCTGCGGAGGAGCACCCGACGGAGCCTTCAAAAAAGCCACATTTAACCAGACGTTTGTGGAGGCGCTCAAGAGTTGTGGGAGAATAGAGATCACATCTGCAAATCCAATGTGGGAAATGGAGAACATGCCCGGCCCCAGGGTGATGAACGACATGCTCATACTCCCCACCGGTGAAGTCCTCATAATCAATGGTGCCAAGCAGGGAACCGCCGGTTGGCAATCTGCGAGAGAGCCTGCTCTGAGCCCGTTCCTTTACAGACCCACGGAAGCCATGGGAGATCGATTCCGCGTCCTAGCTCCTACAAAAATACCGAGAATGTACCACTCTACTGCAAACGTTCTTCCTGATGGACGGGTCCTTGTGGGCGGAAGCAACTCCAATTTTGGATACCGCTTCTCTGGCGTGCCATTTCCTACTGAACTTCGAGTCGAAGCGTACATTCCTTATTACCTTCATTCCAATTACGACCCCAAAAGGGTAGCCATTACTTCCATTTCGACAAGGGAGATCAAGTACGGCTCCAAATTCATCGTCCACTTCTCTCTTCCCAGGTGACCCAGCGCAAACCTTCGTTTTCATGCCTACGCTCCTCCTTTCACCACGCACACGTGGTCGATGAATCAGAGAATGCTATCGTTGGCAGCCACAGCTGTCACCAAAGGAAGTGCTGGCTATTTAGTGGGTTTGACGGCTCCACCCACCGCCGTGGCGGCCCCGTCCGGGTATTACTTGCTCACCATTGTGAATGGAGGTATTCCTAGCAAGGCCGAATGGATTCGCTTCATTAATTAACACCAGTGGAATATTAGGAATTCCTCTTGGTAGCAGCTAATAATCTTTCTCCACTCTAGATTCTTATAAAAAGCCAACAAATTCTTTAGGCATCGAAACCGGAGGAGCAGATGGGCGAAAATACTGGTATACGAGATTATTTATTCTTTGTGAAGGCACACACAATCGGTGTTCAATGTATAGATCTATTTGTGTATAGATCTATTTGTATATATGTAGTAGTTTATGCAATGTTTGGTAATGTTATATCTTGATAGATAGATCGATCAACAAAGTGTTGATATATGATGTATAATGTATGTTTGGTGATATTTTTAATATTATTAATTTAGAGTCTTCAATTAATATTTTTTGAATCAATTGATGAGCATTCTATTTAAAATTATATTTTAATGATTTGATTTCTCCATGTTAAGTGTATGGAAAAGCAAGTCTATTTTTATGGTTTTCTCATTGAGGTTGTGATCTTTACAAAGAGACTTTTTCTTGTTGTTGGAAACACAATGTTTTGTATTGAGGAGAAGACAAGATTTCTATATTGAGGCATTATGATATAATCCAATTTTATAAGTTGAGTGAATAGAATTTTGTGTGTTTGTTGAAATAATTTATGTTTAATGTCTAGGTATAGATTCACACAAATGTCTTAAGGATTTATCTTTTTTTCGTAAAAACTCTAACATTCATATTTGAATTGTTTGCATTTCAGTAGCAAGTAACCACTAATTAGAAACTAGTTAGCTAAGATCTCTGATTAAATTTGAATTTGAAAAGTGAAGATCAAGGATTTCATAATAGTCTTGAACCACTCAAACAAACTTGTTCTAAGATTGAGAGTATGGAGATTAAAAGTTAAGTTTCAATCACTAGCCACAAAATACTTGGATTTAAATCAACTTGAAATTAAATATTAAATTAATTGAAACATAAGAAAATTTTGAGCTAAATTTAATATTATATTGATTGAAATAGAAAATAGATTAAAAAATCTAGACAAGAAATTTGTAAATTATAGAATATTAAATTGTTGAAATGGCAAAATGGATATAGAAATTGAAATAGAAACAATTAAAAAACTTGGCTCCAAAGGATGAAGCTCACTATCTAGGATGGTATTGTGATGCTTTGACACCCATGCAATGAGTTGTAGTTCTTTCACACTCTTGTCTTAAAAAGTTCCAAAAGACAAAGTTTACACACCATTTCAAACATGTTTGTAGAATAGGAAATAAGGACAATAAAAGGAAGAAAAAAAAAGGGATATCTAATGATATACAAAATCTAAAGATTAGTTTGATCTATGTATTTGAAATGGAAATATAAATGACAAGAAAAAAATTG
This sequence comes from Sequoia sempervirens, assembly GCA_007258455.2. Lineage (NCBI taxonomy): Eukaryota > Viridiplantae > Streptophyta > Pinopsida > Cupressales > Cupressaceae > Sequoia > Sequoia sempervirens. The sequence continues at coordinate 4,689 of VDFB02190407.1, forward strand.
AGATGCAAACCCTTGTTTAATGAAGAAATTGAATAAAACAAGCCAAGAAAAGTAAAAATTTGGTATATTTAGTCCATCTCTTCCATGAATGGTCAATTCCCTATTTCGATCTTTCAACCTCCATGGAAAGCCAAGAAAATAGAGAAAAGTGTGTTTTTTTGTCATAAGTGAGTTTGGGAACATAAAATAATTGAAATATCCATGAATGCCACTCCCAAGTCTACCATGAATGAAAACTAGTGTGTGTAAATGAGAGTAACAATAAGGAAATCAAATCCAATGGTGCCAAGTGAAAAAAAAAAAACACTAACACTAATGAAGGGAATAAATACAAAGGTAAGAGTAAAACCATTAAAACAATGTCACTTCAAATGCTTGAAGAAGCCAAGAGATTCAAGGTTATTAAAAAAATGTTAAAAAACCTTCAAGGAGAGGGTTGTAAACTATTTGAGTTCTCACATGAAAATTAAAATGCTAAAAGAGCATTGTATGTTACTATAAAGTCAATGGAAAGGGCTTGAGAGTATCAATAATTGTTGGAATGAATGAGAATGGGAGATGTATATTTTAAGAACGAGAATTAGGAGGGAAAAATGGGCTACATAACCATTCACATTCCTTCCAAAGTGGTTATCACTAACCTAGATATGTAGTTAATGGTGAAATGCTAAAAAAATATTTACTAAATGCCAATTCTTTTGTCACATTAGCACACCATGTGGACATTTATGTTTTGTGCTAGTGTTTGGACAATTTTATCTCTTGGAAAGGTTAAACATTAAGAAATTACAAGGATAACAAAATTGAAACATGATTTTACACAAAGTAGACTATAAGAGCTATGACCTTGGAACAATGGGTATAAAAAGGTCAAGGGAAGGTCTAAATGAGCCTAAAAAATCTTAGGGGAGGTAGACAACAAAGTGGGTCTAAAATATAATGTATACTTGTAGGGATATGGAATTTTCAATGTTATAGTGATGTATGTATAATGGTACCAAAAAAAGTAATTTTTGTAGTATAAATGAAAAAAGGATTTTTTAGTACCACACAAATGAAAGTGTTATGTCATTATTTTATTAAGTGAATCCCTTAGTCACCCCCCTTGTTGATGGTGTTTACATAAATTGTATAAACATTATTGCTTTCCATCAACTAACACAAACAAGTCTTTGTTTAGCAAAAACAACTTCATTTAAATATTTTAAAGATTAATCTTTCACCATTAAATTACATTTCAAGCCTTTGTAATTCTCTTATGCAATCTATTTACATATTATTTCCCTTCTAGCATTAAAACCTAACAACACTACTTTCAAATTAAAATAAGATCTATAACACTTATAATATGAAAGTAGAGTTATTAGAAGGTGGTGATAAATAGGGCGATTTTGGAGGTTTTTATGTGGCATATTATATTATATTATATTCATTACATTTGATAGTGTGGGAATTAAATTAGTAGGAAATATAGTGATACAATTCTTAGGCATAGTTATTGATATGGAAGTAATAGATAGAAAGGATGTTATTTTCTAGTCAATGTTAGTTTTAAATTCACGGTTTATGTCCTTATCTTTTCAATGCTATGTTTTATTTGGTATGGCTTCCCTAGCAAACCATACAAAATAAAAGTGAGATAGTGTTAGGGAGTTTAGGATGGAGCTAAAGGGTGGTTGAATAAGAAGGCCAAGGGTGGGGTGAGAAGATGTTAATAATTTTCATGGATTACAAAAAATAAGACAAATCTCTAGTTTAGATCTCATGGAATGGGTCATTAGGATTTGGGATCTTGCAAAATAAATGGATGGATTCCTATGTGTTGGTGTGCATGAAGTTATGATAAAAAATGTTAGATCCTAGCTAGTCTCTAGGTTGCTAGAATATTTTATACATGGATCAATCTCTTAGCAACATCACTATACTCTCCCTACGGGAAAGTACTTACCTCATACACAATGACAATATTTATACTAGTAATGAAACAAATATATATATTTTTCCTTATTAAATTTTATGTGATGATGATGAAATAACATATGACACACTTAGAGATGAAAGAAGTTGTAAAGTAAATGAGGGTTGAGCTAGTTTTTGGAGCTTTGATATATGATTGTCATTGTTGGAAGGTAGCACAAGAGAATGATTGATAGAGATCCATCCCCCCCCAATGCAAACTAAATGTAATAAGTGGAAGTGCTTCTTTAGGAAGGCTAATGGGCTTGTGTAATTTACCTTGCCTCCCCTATATAGTAGTTTTTAGTTGTATGATTATCTTTTTTTCAAACATAAGAAAATACTCTAGGCCTGCATTTGATTTTAGATGGTACAAGGTGAGGGCTTCATGTAATTTACCCATGCCCTCTATTATAATCATTATATTAGCTCCATGGTTTGGGTGGTTTAATCTTGGTCAATTTTTAGCAATCTTTTCTAGTCACAGTGGATTGGTTTTTGTATGTAAAGAATTTTTCTTTTAGTAGAAACTTAATATATGTTTACTTTTACTTCTTGGTTATTTTTGGATTATTTCAATTAAGAATTCCACCTCATAAGATTAGTGAATTATGTCCACATAACTAGGATAGGATTATTTTTGTTCTTGAAGAAGAATAAATTTTTATCTTAGATGGATCTATGGAGCTCATAGCTACCATAATCCAAGTGGAATTATTTTCTTACTTACTCCTAGGTACCTTACCTAAACATATTATAAAAATGAAGTCTATCTTTTAACATCATGTAAAAATATTGAGTGGATTTGAAACTTTTATACAATAAATAAAATACTGATAATTTAATTCATGTAATATACTTCTACACAAACTATATATTTATGTAAAATAATAAAAATAAATTTTAACAAACTATGTACAATACTTTCATGCTTTATTTTTTAAATGCATGAGTACTTTATAATTTTAGTTTAATTGTAACTACTTTTCTAAGTATAGTTGTATGCTTTTTGAAACACAAATATTTTACTTGATCAACTTTCAACAAGTGTCATCTAGTGGGATAATACTTTCCTTTGAAATATTATAGCAATACAAAAATATAATAGAATATATGTTACTTTGTAGATCTACAATAATTTGGATGTCTCATTGTTATAATGTGTTATCTTAATACATGTTTTAATTAAACTTGTATACATATTTTAAATACAAATTTAGACACACACACATATAAAGAGTTAGTTTTACTTACTTAAAATATCTTATAAGTAAATAAAATAAGAATAAATAATTTTCAATTAAAATAAATAAAATTGTAAAATAAATAAAATAACCCTTAAATACAACAATGGTTCTTCATATAAAAGATTAACTAAAAAATTCATATATAGTTCTAAAGTAAAATGGAATAATTCATTTCTCTGAGATATAAACTTGTATACATATTTTAAATACAAATTTAGACAAACACGGATATAAAGAGTTAGTTTTACTTACTTAAAATATCTTATAAGTAAATAAAATAAAAATAAATAATTTTCAATTAAAATAAAAAAATTGTAAAATAAATAAAATAATCCTTAAATACAACAATGGTTCTTCATATAAAAGATTAACTAAAAAATTCATATATAGTTCTAAAGTAAAATGGAATAATTCATTTCTACATAAATATATTTAAGATTTATTTTAGAGTTATTTTATAATTTAATTTTGTAAAAATATATTTTTCTTCTTTAGGGTTTTTAATGCATATGACCATGATGTGATACTTAATTGATGTCATTTTAAAAAAAAATTCAACATAATTATATTTACTTAATATTATTATATTTATAATAATACAAATAAAATATAATTATATTTATATTAACTTTTATAATCAAGAGTTTATATAAATATAAATATTAATAAATATGAATACATTTTGTAATTTTTTATTTCATTGGATATATATTAATAATATTTTTAGAATAGAATTTACATTTGTAAGAACTATTTTACAATGTTGATATAACAAAAATTAAATATGTGATTTGTGAGACTTGTTTTTGTCTAATAGAACCTAACCTCAACCAAACACCATTTCTAAATGGAATATAAATAAATCAAACTCAATCATTTAAAATACATATTTTCATGATGAAATAAACCTTTCAAGTGACATGGAAGGTTATCTAAAATGAAACAATTAAAAGAACTTCATAATATCCCATAATAATTTGTTGAAGCTTTTCTTCCATACCGCCATAATAAATACTAAAAAGATTTAAATTCAAAGATTAGTACTTCTTAAAACCACTCGAAATGTTCAAACTTTTGTAGAAGTTTAAAAAAATATTATTTATTACTAGATTGTCATTCATCAACAACCATAATTAATAGTATGCACACATGTATTCTGATCATTATTATTATATTAATTTACATAAAGATTAGAATAGGAAGTAGTAAATATTGACCAATCAAATTATTAAATAATTTTAAATAATTTTTTTTATAATTTACGAATGTATAGTCTTCTCAAATGCAAATACTAATAACTAATTAATTTCAATAACTACTTGGCAAAGACAAAGTCCTAATAATAGGGATAACGAAAGAAAACAAGTGACACAAGCGTCGAGTTCCTCCCGAGAGGTAAAAAGCATCTAGCTATGAGTTAGAAAAAGTAATTAGATAGGAGATAGGAATATAAATGTATTAAATCTAGCTAGGAAAGTTTGAAATAATTTGCAATGGTGCATTAATGCGTGCAATGTTTAGGGTCCATGGGCAATGTGGTCCATAGAGACATGTGAACAGTTGACATGTGTCGATGGATGCATGCAAAATTGCATTTATGGGTACCATGTATACGTGGACTTTTTTATAGATATGCCAATGAATACTTGTATTTTTATGTGTCTATGTATACATTTGCAACAAGAAACATTCTTTATGATCTTATTCAGGAAGAAAAAATGTATTATTATTTTGTTTAAATTATTAAATACAAATAATCTCAAATGTTTGTAACAATGCTTGAGCCATCTATGTATACATGCATGCATGTATACATGTATCCACGTGCACATAATGCATAGAAGAGTGAAAAGAATTGTCGGCATCTGAACGAGTCTCAAAGCACGACAAGACTCAACTTGCATTTGCAGTATTAAATGAAAGAAAACAAGAGAAATAAACTACTTATGACCAATGCACAATTTTAAATTTTTTTTTTAATAAACCTTTTGCCCCATAAATTCATTAGTCATTTTAATTCGAACAAATTTTTGATGTAGGAATATTTCTAAAGCATCAAATATCATTTGCAACAATTTACAAAAACATTTGCCTAGGCACTTAAAAAAAATGCATTCTTTACATGACACATACATTTTATCATAAGAAGAAAATAATCTACTCTACAACATTTTATAAGAATGACATTTGAAAGTAATTTCTAGGCCATTCATGTTTGCAATTTTGGGAAATCAATCTGTACTAAACTTTAAAATTAAATCCAAAGAAAAAAGATGTCATCCATGTCCCCACATTATTGCATATAGACACATATTTATATGCATGTTTAAACAAAGTTTACCATACCTCTTTTTTTGCTTCTATGTCTATTTGTAAATAAAATTATGTTTAGTGTAATGTTCTAAAACACATGTTACGTTAATTAATACAACTGAGTTATTTTACTTTATCATATCACAATATGCAAGTGCTAGTAGAAACACTAGTGTTAGGTGGAACATTGATAGGGGTAGCTCATTTGAGTGTAAACTTTTCTAAGATCAATCAATCTTTTTTTTAATGTAGTATGAAGGTTAGTTATATATAAAGCTATTGATTTTATTATAAATAAGATTTTAATCTTGTTTATGTAATACGAAAACATATTTTTGTGTATAGAACAATGTAATTATATTACAGTAAATTCTTAGATGAATCACTAGAAAGCTATTGATTTTATTATAAATAAGATTTGAATCTTGTTTATGTAATACGAATAAATATTTGTGTATATATATTAAACAAAAAATAATTTGCAAAGATATAAAGAACCTTATTGCCTAAGATAAAATGTAGCTACAGTAAAATAATTCACATGTTTATAGCACTTTGCATTCAAAATAAAATGTAATAATTTGACTTATTAAAATGTAATAAGTCAAATAAATATTACAATAAATTCTTAGATGAATCACTAGAAAGCTATTGATTTTATTATAAATAAGATTTTAATCTTGTTTATGTAATACGAATAAATATTTTTGTGTATATATATTAAACAAAAAATAATTTGCAAAGATATAAAGAACCTTATTACCTAAGATAAAATGTAGCTACACTAAAATAGTTCACATGTTTATAGCACTTTGCATGCAAATTATTGAGAGAGAAACATTTGTAACAATGCTTGAGGCATCTACGTATACATGTATGCGTGTATACATGTATCGACGTGCACATAATGCATACAAGAGTGATAAGCATCCTCGGCATCTAAACGAGTGTCAAAGCACGATGAGACTCAACTTGCATTTGCAGTATTAAATGAAAGAAAACAGGAGAAATAAACTACTTATTACCAATGCATATATCGAAGGAAAGCATAAAAATATGGATCTATGTAAACATTTATGCATGCATGGATGTGTACATGTGTCCATGTAACTTGGTATGTTAACAAGAATCTATATATGCCTGCGTGCATAAAGTTAGAAATGTTAGAAATAATTTGCATTTCAAACATATAAAAAAAAAACATTTATGATTGAAACAAAACAATAATACATTAGTGTTTTTTGAAGAAGTGTATAAAGGATATATAATGATGCATTTGAATGCATAGATACATGTAAATATTTGTTAAATCTGATCATACATTTTAGCCTTTGGTGAACTGTTATACGTGCTTTTAGGGATCTGTAATAAATAGGATTTAGGAAAGACATTTTGAAAAGAACTCTTGAATACAACTCTATGTTAACAATGAGACTCAATTTGCATTTGCAGTATTAAATGAAAGAAAACAAGAAAAATTAACTATTTATCAGCAATGCATATATCGAAGGAATGCATAAATATATGGATCAATGCAAACATTTATGCATGCATCGATGTGTACATGTGCCCGTGTAATTTGGAATGTAAACAAGAATCTATATATGCTTGTGTGCATAAAGTTAGAAATGTCAAAAACAATTTGCATTTGAAAGATATACAAAAAACATTTATGATCGAAACAAAAGAATAATACATTATTATTTTTTGAACAAGTGTATAAAGGATATCTAATGATGCATTTGAATGCATGGATACATGTAAAAATTTGTTAAATCTGATCATACATTTTAGCCTCCAAAAAACTGTCATATGTGCTTTTAGTTATCTGTAATAAACAGGATTTAGAAAAAACGTTTTGAAAAGAACTCTTGAATACAACTCTATGTTATGATAGTTATTTTCAAAGCCCTCAGTGTTTAATTGCATAACCTTGATATTTTCTTCATTTTTTTCTTTGTTTGGTATGGTGTTAATTTTGTTGTGATGGATGAAGGTATATTTGAGCTATAGATAGATAAAGATATGTAAGGGTAATAAAGAAGAATGAGCTATGTAAGTGCAAGAAAGAGAGGGAATTGAGAGAATGATGAGATGCAAGGTATATGAATAAGTTATGAAAAGTATTTGATATGGGAGGCAAGGATATGCGAGAGTGGATATGAGGATGAATGGAATGTAAATGGTATGAATTTATCATTTTTTAGTTATACGCTTAAAATTAAATGCAAGAAATAAAAGCATTGCACCATGTGACAAGCTTTGATTAGAAATGAAGACCATTTGTTTGTTTGGTATAGAAGTGATCATTTCTTCAACAAGGTGAGATGTCTAGTTGTTATTGGGAACATGCTTTTAAAAATGAAATCATAGGGCTGAGTGTGCAATACAAACACGAAAGGAGCTCACATGTCATTTCTCACTCTCCTTCCTCTTTAGAACAAAGGAGTTGCCCGAAGATCCTTGAGCTTCCTTGAAATGGGACAAGAGAAGAATAAGATATATAAAAATATAGTAATATTTAAGGATAAGAAGAAGTCAAAGCAGAAGACAAGGAGTTGAAAGTTGTTATTCGCGCCATACTATGAAAACAATAAATGTGAAGGTCGTAGAGAGTGAAAAAATGCATATACTAATCACGTTTAGAAGGGAACAATAAATGCATGAAACGGAAAATATGGCCGAGAGCTATTCATAGATATAATGCATGGATGTTGGCGTTGTATACAGGAAAATAGAACTACATGGGCGGATGGAGAAATGATAAAGTGTAACCATTAAAAGATACATGCATATTTGCATATAAGGTACAAGTATATGTTACATGGAAGCATGTATTCCTTATACATCTAAAATATGGATGAGAGGCATATATGCATATATGCATGTATGGACAATATGCATGAATGTATGTGAACATATAATTTTTAATTTTTTTATATTGGAAAACTAGCATTTATCTGTTTCTATTTATCAAAATAGCTTTATAAATCACTATTGTTATAGAAAATCAGTGAAATGTGATCGCATAGATTGATTAACTAAATTTAAGCAAAGGCATAGTTTATAAAACTGGTGAGTAGAGGTACGTAATCCATGAATGCAAATTAAATGCATTGAAATATCAGGAAAATGCGAACACATTGAGAGGTCAAAATAATTGAAGCAAATGCATTAAATGGCATCTGGCTGGTGGAGAAGGTGCTAGAATGGCTTGGTGGCCATGGGTGGCTAGCATACTTTGGCCATTTAATATAGATTTAAGCCAGTTGCAAAGCATTGCAGCTACTTTGTGGACGTTATATTCTGTTGTACATGCTTGTGTTATAAGGAAGAGTGTTGTATATGCATGCACAAATGCATATGTGTATGTTGTACATGCACACATGTATAGATGGATGCATAGACACATGTATGCAAACAAAGATAGATATGTTACAGAGAGAGGTGTGCAGATACATGGATGTGAGTAATATGCATATATGCATCTGCACATGGGCAGAGACAAAGACATATACATGGGTGCATGAGTCCATATATGCATATATACATGTATCCATGCAAGATATTGATAGATGCATATATACATGGATGTGTGCATGCAATTCATAGGTGCATATATGCATAAATCAATGTATACATGTATCCATAGATACATCCATACATATATAGACAGATGCATGGAGAGATTGTTAGATATATGCATAAATCGATATATGCATGATTGCATCTATGGATACATAGATACATAATGAGATGAAGAAAGAGACACATTTATATATGCATATGCGGAACCATATAAAATTGAAATATGTTTAGCATATTGTAATCAATGAGTATTTAGACTGAACACCTTGATATTGGCATGTTAACTGTGTCATTGTTATCGAGTTTCTAGTGCTCATTTACCCTTGTAATAATGCATATGTAATTAATTAGGTAGCTGCTAATTAGTCTTTAAATACATAACAATTAAAAGAAAGAAATAATGATAATTATCGTTGTGCACATTTCAGCTATTAATCAAAGCCAATTGACAAAGTAGCAATGGAAAACCATGTGCATGTTAATATGTTAGAGAGCATGTATTTGTGCATAAGTGTATAAGGATGCCATGAGTTGTGATTTCTACTTGCATGTAGTTGTATTAAACAATTAATAGTAAGTATAGAATGACCCCATTGGGTTGGAAACTGAATATTTATGTGGCTTTTAGATGATACCAGGTTTGGAGCCATGAGACTTGTTAGATGCTTAAATGTCACAATAATCATAGCATATTAGCTAATAGGACCACTTGACATTTGAATCATGTCAATCTAGTCAGTTCCATATTTCTCATTTAGCCTTGTTTCATCTGATATGTAACTAATTAGGTAGCTGCTAACTAGTGTTTAAATACACAGAAATAAAAAGAAAGAAATAAATACAATTATGCTTTTGTACATATTAGCTGTTAATGATAGCGAAATAACAAAGTAGCAGTAGAAAACCATGTGCATGTTAATATGTTGGAAAGCATGGATGTGTGCATCATTGTATAATTATCTAGAAAGCCCTCTGTTTGACTGCCTAACCACGATATCTTGTTCATATCTTTCTTTGTTCCATATGGTGCAAATGTTGTTGTGATACATGATATACATGTAGGGATGCATAGAATCCATATATCCATACATACATGTATTCATGCATAGTATTCAGAGATGCATATATGCATATACCAATGTCTACATGTATCGATAGAAACATCTATACATATACTGATAGGTGCATGTATACATAGTCACATATATACATGAATCAATATATGGATGGATACTTCTAGACTCAGTAAATCCATGTATCAATGTTTCTGATGCGTTTTCATTTTCCATTTCACTATCTGATTCTGTTTCACTTGTATTTTGTGGACTATTGTCTTCATTTTCTTGAGTGCATTGGAGAACTTCTTGCCAATCTTGGTTTATGTGGACTTTGTGCATTTTGTATAATGGTGTCCTTGTTAATTGAGTCAAAGCTTGCATGATGACATTTGGGCACACCATGCCTTTTTGAAATGCATTTTTGTATTGTAAGCGCCTTTTCAATGAAACAACAATTGTTTGTGTGTTGTTAATTGATTGTGGTAATGCTCTTTGTACAATGTTCATGTCAACAAGAACATTTATAATAGAACCTATTAGGCCTATTTGAGACCTTTTGAACCCTAGTTCCCAAATATGTGCAAATGCAATTCTAAGTGAGACAAGTCATTCTTCTAGCTGAGTTAAATTTTGCACATAGCACAATGGTCTATTAGTTCTTATTTTCTGTGGGGTAGCATACTTTGGAATAGTGGACTGTTTTAATGTAAAGTAGCATACATAGCATATGAAATCTGTGAATGGTAAGGAATCTGATTGTAGTAGCTTAGGTATAGTTCTTTTGTTTTTCTTTGAATGTCCCTAATTTTGCTTGTTGAAAGCAGTAGCTTGGCTTACGTGCACATGGGTATTTTGGTGTATCTTATTGTTATTGTTGTTTTATAATTTCTCATTGAGGTGACAATGTTTCACTTTATCTTTAGTTTGTTAGGTATACTTCTTTTTTTGTTTTCTTTCTAATCAAGTTCACTTCCATTGATTAAGTCTTATTGTTGATTTATGTTTGAAATTGTTTGCTATGACAAATGGTATCAAATTCTTCTTGTTTTTTGGCAAAGCATGTGTCTTGTTCAAGTAGGTAATTTTGTATTGTGGACCACTTCTAAATCAACACAGAGTTTCAGAATTAAGCTTGTTGAGCATTGGCGAGTTAGATTTTGGGCTTTGATTCTTAGAAGTGGCTCAAAATGTCTAGCCAGAGGGTTTGTATCATGGAACAGTATAGAGACTGATTCTGTATATCTAGAATCATTGAAATCTAAGTGCTTTCTTGATGTTGTCAATGACCAGAGGCTTATTTGCATTTTCAACCATTTGGATATCCAGTGAATGCAGAACAAGTCACCCCACAATCCACATTCACTATAATTGATAAATGGGTGCTTGGGAACGATAGCATTTTTGAAGGTATATGAACTTGGTATGAGTTTGGTTCGATTGAAGTGATTTGGTGGCTGCGTGGAGACGGGGTGGGAAGCCCGATCCTTGGCTTTAGTATTCCGGTTTGGGGTGTGCGTTGTGGTGGTGCGGGCGGTCAAAACTTAGTAAATTTTGCAGTATTGTCTACGAGGGCCTGACTCTAAGGACATTGTCAATGTTTGATATTCGAGGATACTTTGTGCACAGTTTTTTAATTTCACGTGAACCTACGGGCTGTTTTGAAGTTACATTTTGTGTTTCAATTTTTAACAATGGTTCAAAGTTTCCACTTAAAGAATTCATGTCATGAAATAGTATAGAGACTGATTCTGTGTAATCAAAACTATTGAACTGTAAGTACCTTCTTGTTGTTGTTCTTGACCAGAGGCATATTTGCATATTCAACCATTTGGATATCCAGTGAATGCAGAATAAGTCACCCCACAATCCACTTTCAGTGCAATCTTCCTGTGGCTTTGTAGATAATGGCATTATAGCAATCGTTTTCTTGGGATCATGTACTTTGTGCAATGTATATAGAGTATTAGGGTCTAGTTCATAGTTGTATGATTTTATTGCTTTGTTGTCCTTGTTTTGAAGGAAACTCAAGAAGTAATCTATAGCTCCATTTTGTAGTTGAATTGATGTGTAGCGATTGTTAAGCAGTACTTGTAATGAGTCAAACAAACAATTGCCAACATTGTATGCAAAAGTACTTAATTTACAAAGCCCCTCGCTCTTAAGTGCATAGTCAATGTTTGATATTTGGGGGCACTTTGTCAATTCATAGGTGTCAACATCTATCATTTTCTTTCTTTTTTTTGTATCCTAATGTGTTTGAGAATAGCAGATGTTATGTATGAATAGTATCAAAAGCTATCATCTAGATTACTAAATCTATAGTTTTTTCCTATGTTGCATATTTGCTTTTACTCAATAGCATTCTATAGTATTAATCATGTTGTCGAGCATCTTGGAAGATAATAATCTCTATATATGTTGGAAAATGGATGTTGAGTAGTAGCAGAAGCCTACGTGACATATTATACAACAAACAATTTTTTAGAAGCACAAGGGAAAAATAGTATTAATTCTTCAAGCTGACCTTGTCATCCACTGTCCCCCACTGGGATTGTATGTACTTATTCCTGTTACATTGACAAATTAGATAAATGAGTACAATGCATGATGTATACTTTCAATGCCACAAACACAAAACAATATTTTCAGGTAGCTTTGTTTACATGCAAGAAATGGTGGCTAAGAATCTTTTTTGCTCACATTGTCAATCTCAGTCTATGGTCTTTAAATGTTTTGTGTAATTGGATTCCTTTGTTTCTATGTACTTCTAAGTGACTGATTTTCTCAAAGAGAAAATGATTTTAAAAGCTATTCACAGGAACATGAATTAAGTGGCATGTAGAGAATAGTTTCATAAATCATTTTTGTTTTAAAAAAATCAAGGAA
>VDFB02190408.1:0-19150 GCA_007258455.2 Sequoia sempervirens
CCCTCTTCTAATCTGAAATAATACCCTAGGATACCATATTTTCAGATCTCCCCTTCCATTGTTGATTGGATTGAGATCTCTAGGGTCATCCTTGAATGTAAAGTATAGAAGATTGTTGCCCTAGGTCCTAAACCCTAGTAGAGCACCAAAATTCTATGTTATAGGACTTAGTCAAACTTTGGAAGAACTGATCAAAATTCCATGGAAGAAAGGGAAAAATATATTGGAGGTTGAGCATCGGGAGGATGCCTTATGCCTTACTGTTTACCATGAAGTAGTAAGCAATAAAGGGGAAGAGTGAAACTCGACATGTGAAAATAAAACATTTATTCAATTTTTTGAGAGCATACTAGTAATTGGGGATCAGAGGGAAGGCTTACCTCCTACCTTAAAAAATTTAAGGGGTAAGGGGGAAGGGTGAAGGCTGGCACTCAATGCATTAGAGGAAGAGGATGGAAAAAGGGGAAAGACAACCTCAAAAAATTGAAACTCGACACTTAGCCAATTTTAGGACTTTCTCAAAGGGGACCTATGCAAGGTGACCCATGTGAGATCTCTCAAATCATTTTTCAATGATGGGTTAGAAAGATAGTATGAAATGACAACAATTTTGGTGACTTTGTGGGATTATTTCTTCCTAATCACAAAGTATAAGGGGTCTTATCAATCCATTTGACACAAAGTCATAGGGAAACATTGTAGCAACTAGGTTCACCCCTAAGGGAAAGACAAAAATTGTGTAGGATGCACTTGGAGGAAAGTAGGAAGCTATAGACATACATTCCCTTAAGGAGAATGTAGGGTGTTCAAAATAACTTCTTGGAAAGCACCAACATATTATAATATGTACAAAAGATTGATAATACCTCAAATGAAACATTTGAGGTGAATCCGACTGACTAGGATTGGTACTTCATCTCCATCCATTTTTGATAGTTGGAAGGAATTATGTTTTTTGTACTAATAAATTATGTATGGTCCACTCCACATGGCATCAAATTTTTTGTGACTTCCAATTCTACTCTTAAGTTCACCCCCTTTGAGGAATATATATCCTTCCTTGAAGACTCTAGGAGCTACTCTTTTGTCAAAAGACATCTTCACCTAATTTTGATGCTCCTCCATTGTCTTCATTGCTTTATCTCTAATTTCTTACAACTCCATCAACTAGGCATGCATGCTCTCCATTGGGTCCTCTCCTTCTAGCTTCTCCAAATAATTAGCCAACTCATGAGCTTGTAGCTCAAATGATAAGGGTAACCTTGCTTCTTTCCCATATACCAGCATGTACGGGAAGTTTCCAATGGATCTCTTGGGATTGATTCTATCCACCCATAAGGAAGACTTTAACTTGGTGTTCCAAATTCTTTTTTTATCTTCCATGGTCTTTTGGATGATCTTTATCAAGTTTTTGTTTGTTGAATTAGCTAAACCATTCCCATGAGGGTAGTATTTTTATGAGGTACTGAAGTAGACTCCATTATTGACTACCCATTCAGTTAGTTTTGTACCCACAAAATCCAAATAATTATCAAAAATAATAGAATCAAGCACTTTGAACCTTGTCACAAGATCTTCATAAGAATGAAGGATAACACTTTCATTAGCCTCCTTCAATGCGATAGATTTAGTCTACCTAGTGAAGTAATCTATGGTAGTGAGGACCCATTTATGACCTATAATAGAAGGTGGGTTAATGGCCCCAACAAAACAAATAACCCATTTTAATGAAGGGCTACTCAACTTGGATGGGCTGCAAAGGAAGAGAAACTAACCTTTATTTTCTAAGAAAAAGGAACATTTCTTACACTTTCTTACCCAATCATGAGTATCTTTGAACAAACTGAGCCAATAATAGCCTACCCTCATTATATTTAGAGCTATAGTTTTAGGTGCAAAATATCCACCAACTACTGCATCATGGAACTCCTCAAGCACTTTGTCAACTTTCTCAACATCGATACATCTAAGTAAAACACCATTGACATCCATGTTGAAAAGTATAACATTTAGCAGTACATATTGGATTTATTGTAGCCTAAAGTACCTTTTTCAATCCCTATCCATTCATTGTGGGAACTCACCTATTTGGAGAAAGTGAACCATATCCCATACCCAACTCTATGAAGTATGTGCAGCTATTTGGGGTTGCTCTTGGATAGCTAAGATAGCCTCGACAACCTCATTCTCATTATTTCCCATGTCACCAGCTAGCTATTCACATAAACCTTTACCTTTTACAAGTTTTGTGGCCTTGATTTCTACATCATACTCCATTAATTTGGTTATCACCCAACTCTTTTTACACACAAATCCTTATTTAATAAGAACTCTTTCACACTCAAGGAGCAACCATTAGGTGAAATTTGTTATTTAAAATCAAATGCCAAAATTTCTTTAGAATTTTAAAAACAAAAAGGACACATTTTTCAAAAAAAGTATACCATTTATCATAACCTTCAAGGCCTTGACTAAAAAAAGCTACTAGCTGCTCCAAATTCTCTCCATTTTTTTGCACTAGCATAGCTAATATGGTATCCATGTTCCCATAAGCATAGAGGATGAAATCCTTGGAAAATTTAGGATTTATCAATTTGGGTGTTACTTTTACGGCTTCTTTGATGGCCTCAAAACTTTATTCTCCTTCCTTTGATCATCTAAAACTCCTAATTTTCTTCAAAAAATTTGTTAGTGGTTTTAACAAATTACCAATATTAGGTATAAACCTCCTAAAAAAATGTATCCTTCCAAGGAAGCTTTGCAAGCCTTTCTTATGCATAGGTAGAGGAAAAACCAAAATAACACTCACCCTTTCAAGATAAATGGTCACTCCATGTCTTGACACCATGTGACCTATTAATCTACCCTCGCACACAATAAAAATGCACTTTTGGGGATTAAGTGATATCCCAAAATCTTTGCACCTATTGAAGATTTTTCTTACGTTGGTGAAATTTTCCTTTTCATCCCTGGAGAAAATTATGATATAATCTAAATATACAAGGATAATATTGTACATGAGGCCATGGAAAGCCATATCCATTTCTCTTTGAAAGGTTTCACCAACATTGGAAAATTCTAAAGGAAATTTCTTGTATGCCATTGTTCCTTGCTTGGTAGTGAAAGTTGTCTTATATTGGTCATTTTCCTTCACTAACACTTGGTTGTACCCAGAATAACCATCCAACAAAGAGAAACTTTCAAAACCTACAACAACTTGCAAAATATGCTCCATAAAGGGCAATGTGTAATAACCCATTTAAATTATTACTTAAATAATACTATCGCAATGACATATGAATATAATCAAATTAAAAAGACATAACTAGGAAGCTATAGTAAATCATAGCAACACATATCTAATTAAAATGAGTCAAGATTTATATATTCAATTTGAAAGTCAATTACAATATCAAGTTTGACTTGGCTCTTAGGGCCACAAAGTCAATACAATGTACCACTTTTACATCAAGGTTACATCAAGGATTTAAATCAAGTTTACATCATAAACTAAATAGTTGTGTATACATCTAAGGATCCTCTTGATTCTCGCCTCCACTAGTGGAAAAGAACATGGTTGAAGCACTTTACTACCCAACCACGAAGCCTACACTTCCCCAAAATTCTTCCAACTTGAAGAATACCTAATCCTGCATGGAAAGTTTAACAAGAGAACATTCTACAAGGTGGAATCTGGTGCATGCCCATACATTAAAATGCATTTCTATCTACAATTTAGAAAAGAGAATGCAAGATCTATGCTAGGAATGGAAAATAGTGTCATCACATAGTCCATACATACATAATGAACATAATTACTTGGCCAAGCATAAAAATAATGTTGCAACAACAAAAAATAAGTTTTCGTAAAGAAAACCTATACTCTCTAAACTCCATCTCGACACTGATCCTGAAAGGTAACTTTCAACATAAAGTTATCTCATAACAACTAACTACCCTCTAGCAGCATCTTTCCCTAGGTGCTCTAGTCTACTAGGACTTATTGTTCTATACAATTTATAATTCAAAAAAAAAAAAAATAGAAACTAATAAAATATCATCCATTCCATTTAAAGCACATGTCACAAGATTACTTCATTGTAGCTAAGTATTCAAATAAGAATAAAGAAATAAAATAGGAAATAAAAGAAGGTATGTCACAAGTATGCATATGTATGTAGATTAAGGTCTACGTGTATACACATATATGTGCCTACTTAAGTTATGAATTTGTGCATACATTCTGAATTTAAAACCAATAGATTAGATTTCTATCATTCAACTAATGTTTTTAGAAAGTCATATAATCTATCAATTTACATGAAGTAAGAGTATTAAGAACAAGTCTGATTGAATTTAGTTTCCCACATCTGTTATGTCATTTGTATCAACCATGCTATGATAACAACTATTCTATTGTAGTCTCTTGTTTAATATTAAGATAACGATGATTTCTATAGCTAAACAATAAAAATTTATAACAAAATGATGTTGGTTTACAAATGAACACATACTATTTGTAACAAAATGATGTTTCCAACTAAAGAATTACAAAACAATGTTGTTTCCAACTAAAGAATTACAAAACAATGTTGTTTCCAACTAAACAGTTGCAAAATAATGTTGTTTCCAACTAAATGGTTACAAAACAATGTTTTTTCTAGCTAAACATTTAAAAAAGAATTCTATTTCTAACTAAATAGTTATAGAACTATGTTGTTTCATATAAAACATTCAATGTTTATAACATAACAATACTATTTCAGCTAAACAACTATAGAACCATGTTTTTTGAAGTAAAATGCTCACAATTCATAACAAATGATGTCATTCAAAACAAAACATTCATTATTTATAATAGTACAATGCTATTTACAACTAAATATTTGTAGTTTATAACAAAATGATGTCGTTTACAACAAAAAAAATTCTATTTGCTCTTTTACAATGTTGTTTATAGCTAAATAGTTACAAGTTATAAAAGAACAATGCAACTTACAATAGTTTATAGTTACAGCTACAAGCTTTACATTTCTTTGTTAATCCAATATTAATTATTCTAAAAAGTTGGATATAAACTTCAATCTAAAACAATAACCCAATGAAGCTGCTATTACTTTGAAAGGTATGCTAATCATTCATCATCAAGGATAGAATATTTAGAACCAAGAAATAATATTTACCAGGCTTGGGTTGAAAACCCTCATTCATTGATAACATATTATACTTATGTCATTCTAAGAACAACCCACAATTTTTGACTATGGCTTTATGTATGGTGGTCGAGACCGTTGTCATAACTCCTACCCTTGGCTTAAGGGTAATCATTCCAAGAATGAATGGGGTTAATTCATGATGAACGAATATTTACACTACTACACATGCAACAAAACAAGGGAACAAATTCATTGTTCAACCTTCACCCTTTATGGACTAGGCACCATGGAATCATATGGCCTCTATGACAGAACAAGGTTTATACAATATGCAAGAAATAAAAGAAACCCATATTACAGTGTTGGGCATCATAATCCCACCATTTCTATCAGCAACAGGACAAACAAGAACATTAGGGATACCATTTGATGCCAAGATTGAAAGGGATGGCTTCACATTGTATGGAAACCATTAAATGGATAAAAACAATAATCAAAATAAAATGTATATCAAATTCTTTCAGTGGTAGATTTGGCCTACCCTTAAGAGGGTGGTGAAAATTTATAGCACATAGTGCTCCATTCACAGGCCTATCAAGATTTCCCTAATAGCCCTGTGAAGAGCTTTCTAATCATTAAACATGTGCCCTATGCACAAGATTGATGACATTAAGTATTGCATGGCATTTTATAGTCATCCATCCAAGCCATGGGTGATACATGCACTCATAAATCCAAGCATGGAAACAAAAAATCCATGCTTATACTCAAAAAACTATACATCTCATATAAAATGCCGTAGAATTTTGATGATAAAGCTTCATTCAAAATGATGTAATCAAATTGATAGTGATTCAATCTGGCATTAAAAATAGAAATACTATAAAATGAAATGAAAAGCAACATTTGTAATGAAAATAACATGAAGTACCTCTATAATTGAGGATTTCCTTTTGATTTTTCCCACTATTCTTGGTCAAGTTCAACACATTCACTATGAGATGGCATTGATGTGATATTCCAGAATAGAAACTTTCTTCATTTTATTATTTCCCTCCACTAAGGGGCTATTTTTTGAATTATAATCGACATTGATTATTTGCCAGCCCACTCTCATAATTTGAATTATGCCTTAATTCCGATTATAGACCACAACCTTCATGGTATTTCCTCATGATTTTCATTTAGATTTGAAGCAATTTGATATTGATGATATCGGTTATCAAATTCAATTGAAAAGAAATATAAATGTGTATATGTGTATATATATATATATGGCATTCATTCACATTCACTTATATTTTTTCTTCGATATATATATATATATATATATATATATATATATATATATATATATATATATATATATATATATATAATTTTTTTTTGAAGAGGTTTATGTGTTCCATATGCCACCATTTAGTTAAATAAAGAAATTTTATATCATTTTGAGAATCATTACATATAAAAAAGAGATGTTTACTTGATGTCATACAATGAAAATCTTTTCCTTTTTTAATCACACCTTAGAATACATACTATTATTTTCCTTTGATTCAGAAAACACCAAAATTAAAGTAAACAATTTTAAACATGAAACCATGGGTTTACTTTTTGTACAAGCCATTCATTTTCAATCATTGGCATGATTGAAATTATGAAATTAAGTTCTATATTCCAAAAAATTCAAATGCAATAATCATGCCATTTGTGGTGTGTGCACCCATATTCCATCTAGTTTACCGTTCGATCCAAAAAAATGATCCTACTTCAATTATGTTTTTGTCCTTCAACCTATCACTTTGCAACTACACACACTTGCACTTTCCAAGATTCATCAATAACATTCAAATCATAGTAATATATAAAGTAATTCAAAAGATCACATAGTCAATGACAATCAACTTCTTTCAATCTTTTCAAAAATATCAAAATTTCCATTCAACATATTGAATTTCCCCAATAATTCAATTTATCATATTATAATTAAAAATGCAATAAATTTTGGTTATGACATCCTTCCCCTCTTGTAAGAGACATGATCCTGGTGTCTACTAACTCAAAATTTAAATATATAGTCTATTTCAACATCGCATCAAATTGTTCCAAATCAAAAACATCATAACATTTCAATCCAAAAAATTTAAGAAAAAAGTATTAAAGTCTTTTCTCAAGAAATAAAATGTGGAAAGAAGCATTCTATTTCTTCCACATCTTCCCAAGTAGCACTATCTTTGGAGTATTATTCCCATTGGACCTTAAATTGAGAAATATTTATGCTCCATAACTTAACATTGTTTTTATCCAAGATTCTAATGGGCTCCACTAACACCACTCCTAGATCATGTACTTGCAAGGATTGCCAATAAAGCACATGAGCTGCATCAGGATGATATGTCTCAAGCAAAGAAAAATGAAACACATTATAAATTCGGTCCAAAGTAGTTGGTAGATCTAATCTATAAGAAACTAGGTTAACCTCTTCCAAAACTTCAAATGGTCCAACATATCTTAGGGCCAACTTGGAAGACTTCAAAGGAAATAGAAATTTATGAGGTATGACTTAAGAAAAATTTGTCCCCTGTCGTAAAATTTCTAAGGGTTCTATTCTTGTTGGTATAAATCTTCTATTGGTTTTCTCTTAATGAATCTCATTTTTTCTTCCATTTCCTAAGCATTTCAGGTCCTGTTGTGATCCTATCCTCTAGTCTATCCCAGTTGATGGGTGTATGAAACTTTTTCCCATAAAGAGCTTTAAACAGTTCCATACCTAGGGATTTGTGATAAGTGTTGTAAGAAAAATCTACCAGTGGCATATATTCTTCCCACTTATATTGTTTTCCCATACAATACATTTAGAGGAGGTCTTCGACTACTTGATTCACCCTCTCTTTCTATTTGTCAGTCTGAGGATGATATGACAAGCTGAAATTTAATTTGGTTCCCAATGTGGCATTCAGGGTTATCCAAATCTTGAGGTCATTATGTTGTCTCTATTAGAAATGATAGTCTATGGCGCTCCATGCAATTAGAAGATCTTCTAGAAAAATTTCTTGGCCAAGGTCAACAATCCATCCTTAAGGTTTCTTGGAATGAAGTGCACAACCTTAGTCAACTTATCAATCACAACAAAGATAACATCATGCCTATTCTTGCTCAATGAAAACCCTTGTATGAAATCCATATTGATCAATTTCCATTTATACTTAGGTACATATCATGAGGTTACAATAGCCCAACTGGATGTGAATGCTCAACCTTGACTCACTGGCACTCTAAGCATCTGGCTATGTACTCCACTACATCCTTCTTGAGCTTAGGCCAAAAGTATAAAATTTACAACTATGTGATCATCTTGAATACTCCATGGTGTCTTGAATAAGGTGCATTATGAACCTCCTCTAAAACCAACTTCCTCAGCTCTCTAGAGTCTACAATATACATTCTTCTCTGGTATCTAAAAATTCCATCCGATTCGATCTCATACCCCTTGAACTGATGATTTGATGGATTCTCTACTAGGGTGCTCTTCACTCTCTCATAGTGCTCATCCTCTGGAAGATTTTGTATTACCTATTGTCTCAAGTTAGACCTTGTTGAGACCATGGCTGCCAAATTTCCTCATCAACTAAGAGCATAAACCACTCTATTCTATTTTCCTCTTATATAATCAATTCCGAAGTCATAATTGCTAAGGAATTCCAACCACCTTCTCTTCCACACATTGAGGTTTGGTTAAGTAAAAATATATCTCAATCCCAAATAGTCTATCTTGAGTTTAAATGGCTTCCCAAAGAGATAATGTATCCACATCTACGAGACATGAACTATTGCGGTCAATTCTAAATCATGCAATGCGTAGTTCACCCCATGTTGCTTAAGATTCCTTGATTCATATGCTACCACTTGTTCATATTACATTAATACTCTTCCCAATCCCTCTCCTGAAGCATCTATGATTACTATGAATCTTCCATTAGGATCATAAATGGTTAGAACTAGTGTTGTCATGAGCCTCTTCTTTAGGAGTTGGAATGCTTTCTCGCATTTCTCGGTCCATTCAAACCACATTCCATTTCTTTGGAGTGATGTAATAGGAGATGCAATTTGGGAGAAACCTTTCGAAAACTTCCTATAATATATTCCAAGGCCCGTGAAACTACAAAATTCTGACACATTTTGAGGCACTGACTATTCCTCGATTGCCTTGATATTTTAAAGTTCTACAAAGACTCCTTTAGCCAAAATAATATGGCCTAAATAGTGCACCCTATCTTGATAGAAAAAACACTTGGATAGCTTCTAAAAGAGTTTCTTTTCTCTTAAATTCTATAGAACTATCCTCAAGTTCCTATCATGCTCTTCAATGTAATTTGAATAGACTAGGATGTTTTCAATGAAGATCAAGACAAATTCATCCAAACAGTCTCTGAATACACTATTCATGAGGTTCATAAAAGTTGCTAGCACATTAGTTAGTCCAAAAGGTACCATAGTGAACTCATAATGTCCATACTGAGTTTAGAAAGTGGTCTTTAGAATATATTCTTCCTCAATTCTCAACTGATGGTACCTCGACATGAGATCAATTTTAGAGAACATTGTCACTCCCTTCATTTGGTCAAACAACTCATCAATCATCGAGAGTGGATATCAATTCTTGATGTTTTCCTTATTCAACATCTGATAGTCTATACATAGAGGCAAGGTTCCATCCTTCTTTTTCACAAATATAATAGGTAATCCCCATAGAGACATGTTGGGTCTAATGATCCCTTTGATAATAAATTCCATTAATTGGTATTTTAACTCATAGAGATCAATGGTGGTCATCTGATAAGGTGCTTTAGATTGAGGCTCAACTTCTGGTAAAAGGTTAATAGAGAAATCAAACTCTCATTTGGAAGCAACTCTATGATTTCATTGAGGAATACATCCTAGAATTCCTTGAGAATAGGATAGCCATCTAAATATGGTTCCTTGTTGTCAAGGTTACTGATATACACTGCATAGATTGCACACCCCTTTCGAGGAGACTTCTTAAGCTACATAACAGAAATATTTCTAAGCTCTAAGGGTCTTTGCACTCCACAAATATTGACTGGGTTTCCATAACCATCTAGAAAGTTTATTACCTTATCCTTCATAGTTCACTAGCGCCTTATGCTGGTTAACCAATTTATTCCCAAAATTATATGATATGAGCCTAAAGGTGCCACATATAGGTTGAATTGGGTTTGGAAGGTTGGAAGCTCTAACTCATTATAAAAGAGATAGGTATCTACCCTCTGCTTTTCTCTACTACCATACTAGATTGTACATGAGTTTTCCATGTATCCATGTCAAATTGGTATCTTGGAAATTACTCTAGGGTCTATAAAATATTTAGTAGCTTTGGTATCAATTAAAATAGAGACATTTTAGCCATAGAGCTTACCAGTTAGTTGAATGGGTGAAGCCTGATACTGTACCTATCTATTATCCACTACAACATGGATCTAGTGATGTTGGGTCTGCTAATAGTTTCCTTCAGTGACTTTGATCATTGTGGGAAATTCAAGGCATAATGATCACCTCTACAAGTATATAATTTTTCACGAGGCCCTTTGCAACCCCCTAGATTTTCCTCTTTGAAGTCCTTTTGTTCATCTTTACCCTTGTTTTTGTTTACCTTCTTGTTCTTTCTACCATTCTCCTACAATTCACTTCCGTTGTTGAGATTATAGATATGATGGTTCTTGTCTCCTTTATGAAATTTAATTCTCCTATACTACGTCTTAGGATTTGACTTATTACAGAGGTTGGATAACTGCTATAGTTTCTATTCCTATTTGGTGTCTTTTTGGAAGACTTCATTCATGGTAAGAGGATCGTGCATTTCCACTTCAGCTCCTATGTGGGGTCTTAGTTCAATTATGAATTTCTAGATATAGAAATGTTCATCTCCCTGATACTAAGGAACATGCTCCAATAGGTTGGTGATCTTTTCCCAATACTAGATCACAGTCATGTTCACCTGGGTTAAATTATGAAGTTCTCTCACCTTCTTTGAATAAAATTTGTGGTAACCATCTCTTCTTAAAGGATTGAAGGAAGAGTTCCCAAGTGATCTTAGCAGGCTGGATATTCCTTTTTGATTTCTCGTTATCCCACCGAGTCACCACTTCACCTAAGAGCTAATATTTTTCCCATGCTGCTTTAGTCTTGTCATAAATATTATGGAGCCCAAAGTATTTTTCCATCTCAATAATCCATGCTTCCACTCCTACTCCGATATCTCCTTACCATAAAACTTAGGTGGTGCCACCCTTTTGAGATCTTTTCCAAGCTCCTCCTCAATTTGAGCTTGAGGGCCTACTCCTAGACCACCATCTCCTTGATTGGCTTCTACATTCCTACGATTTCGATCCTTGAGTGCCACTTGAGCCTCATGTTCTATGTGATCCATGTGAGACTCTTGCCTATTTAGGAGCTTTAGAATCTATTCCAGTCTCTTGTTAGGTCCATTATCTAGCCCAGTTCCACCCATCCATTTCCTTGTGATCACCATGTTGTCTTACACTTAGCCTACATCACATTTTACGTCTATCGCATCTTAACACTAGGTTCTACAAGTAAATGTTCTTATTCTAGATTTCACTACATACACATGCATATATCATTCATTCATCAAGGACATATACATTGATGCACTGGAAACATATTTTGAATTTCTTTGCTTGAACAAAAGAAAAATATCATCTTGTTTTATTTATAATAAGGGTGGGTCAATAGACCTTATTTACAAAGCTTCTTATTACATTATTTATTTTTCTCATCATTAGAAAGAGGACATTCCTCTGGGTCCTCATCTGAATTTACATCAAGTTTCATAGAAGAGGATTGTTGAGCAGGCGGGCTCTCCTTTTCATCTATAGTTAATAAGAGTGCATTGGGTCCACACCCTAGAGGCCTGTAATACCCCTCCTATTAAGTATGTTTAGATTTATTTTTTCTATGTTTTGATTTGGTACTTTGATACTATGATGAGACTGTTATTGTTTGGTTTGGTTAGTAGACCTTGTTGTTTATGCCTATACATTTGAGGACATGGTTATTGATATGACATTGTGGTTGGTGTTATTAGTTTCATTTCAGTAACATTACGATGCATTAATTTAGTAAATTATGTTATGTTATGATTTGTTAGTTTAGAAATGAGTAATTTATCGATTATATTATATTGTTTGGATAGATGTGATGAAGGATAGTGTAACACCACTCGTTTGCGGGTTCCCTACTACGCCGCGATTCCTTCTCACAATACAATGCTTTGATTTTATATATGTATGCACATGCACACGACTTCATTTGTATGCAGGGATTGTAGGTACATAGTCTCGATTCCACCTGCTTCGGTAGGACAGGGCGAGCACCAATAATCCAATGGTATAATGTTGAAACATAGATGACAATGAAGTCATCTTGTCCCATGATATCAGACCGTCTTGTTTAAATGGTTTTGTGCGTTCTTGTAATTGTCGTTCTTTGTAGTCGTCGTTTGTGTTTTGTCGTACATTATTTATGTTGGTATTTTATAAGTTGTGATTGAATTAATTAAATAAGGGTAATATTGTTTATTAAAATGTTAGATTAAATTGTATTTAAATATTTAAATGTTTTCTTTATTTTTAAAAGTCATGTATTTTATTAAATGTTAATTAAAGATTAAATTGTGTTTTGTTATTTTAATTAATTATCTTATTGAGGATAATTATTAAAATAAATTATTTAAATAAATTAGATAATGTGCTTTGCAAGTAAAGTTGTAAAAATAGAAATTAAATCAAAAAATATATTGAAGAATAGAAAAATAAATAAATAAATAAAAGGATGGAAAAAGATGAAAGAACGAATGTGATTTGATATTTAACTGAAAAGCTTGCTTTTAAAGATACAATTTCTTTTATTGATGATTTTTTTAGAGCTTTTGCAATGGAATGGTATTATCTTTTATTTAATTGAAATTTTTGGGGAGTTTTTTTTCACATAGAGGATTATTGAGACAAGGGTTGCACAAAATAATTGTTCTCTACTGTTGAGTCTTCTGAAGTTTTCTGTTATCATTAGTTCTTCTGAATTCTTGAAAGGGGGTTTTTCAATCTTTTGCTTGTATTATGTTGGAGAGAATTTTCTGAATAAAGAATTGGATTCAAAATTGAGCTCGGTATTCTGGAAAGGAGGTTTGGAAGCCGGAACGAGAAGATCGTCGAAGAGGCCAACAGAAACAAGCAAACATCATCAGATTCTCAAATAAGCGCAGGACTCCAGGTCTCACTTGTATTCTCTTTTAGCTTTCAGTTTCAGAGAAAAATATAAGAATAGTTAAAATATGACTTGTGTGAGAAAAGAAAACTTTAGATTGAATTGAAAGTTAATGAAATAAATTAAAATAGTTTCTGAAAGTTTACTGTTGTTTTAAAAAAAAATACATCTTCTAGATTGTCCAATTTGTCTATGGGTTAGTAGGAAAGAAAACGTTTTAATCCCTCTGAAAACAAATGAAGTTTTGGTTTTATATTTAGGTATATATATATCTGTGTGTATACTATCGGTATCCTCTTCTGTTGTTGATCTTGGAGAATATATATATATATTCTTTATTTTTATTAAATTATATTATGTGCACTTATATTGAAAATCGTGCTTATGAAATTGAGTTTATGGCCGAAATAGCCATCGACGTTCTGTACCTGAGAAGGGACGGAAGCTTGTTATTTTTATAAAAAAAAAATTATGTTGTATATGGGTTCGGGGGGTTTGGCTGGGCTGTACCCTACCCCTACCCCCTACGGCTACGACTGTCGCAGCAGTCCGTAACAGTCTGCTGTGTGCAGCAGTCAGTAAGGACTGCTATGTACAGCAGCCGTCGGACTGTTGTACAGTCCGCTATGGCCGGCAGCTTTTGGTAATGGCGTTTGATTTATATATATATATTTTAAATGTTTGTTATTTATATAATTTTTTTATTATATTTTTAAATATAGGTTAAAGTTTATAGTAATATTAATATTATTTTATATATATATATTAATATTATTAATAATGTTTTTTTTTTTTATGGAGTATATTATAAAATGTAGAATTCTGGAAGTATTTGAATGACAAACAAAATTAACTAAAAATGAAAAAATTATTGTGCCTCTTTTCATAATCTTCATCGAGTTAAATTGATATGGTGTCTTGGGATCACGATTTGTGTGTTATTTTGTTATTGTTTTGTCTTTTATTGTGATGTCGGAACCCCGTTGTAAAGTGTGAGTTCAATTTTAGTTGTTGTTAAACTTGGTCTTCTTCAAAGGCATGATTTGTTTCCTTGGATGCTTATTCTTGTAATTTTGTGATTTGATTATTATATGATTTTGAGCTTTATTAATTGGAGGGGTTGTACGAGATTGTAGTCATTGTGATTATGAGTTATCGTGAGATGGGTTTGCCTCACATGTTTTGGTTTTGAGTTATGTGCTTTATCTATTCAGTTTAACCCTTGCCTGGTTTTGATTTATGTTAGGGGTCTTAGGGAGAGTGGCTCTTCGTGGGGGTCAGCGCCTCAGTTGAAGGAAGGGCCAGGAGATCCCATGAGAGCTATGTGATGACACTCTCCACTAGACACCCATTTTGCTTTGTTTCATGTTGCCTCTGGAATTGTGTTTTTGCAAGTTGTATGCTTAATGTGTTTCAGATTCTTTTGAGAATGATTTATGAATGTTCTTTGGACTTGTTTAATTGTCATTGCTTTGATTAATTGTGGCGATTTTCTTATCTTTATCTTATTTCTTGACTCGTGAATGTTGTGGTCTATGTCATTGTAACCTTGAGTTGTAAATTGTGTTCGTACTATGTTGTTCATGGAGTCGGTTTGACAATCATGGTCGAGTTAACTTCCTTGTCACCTCTGAGCACGGGGGGTGAGTTATTCATAATTCACATGGTTGGGTGGAACATGCTCCGCACTCGTTGGGTTCCCCATCAGCATTCTTTGTTTGCAGCATTCCTTTAGTTGGAGTTTGTTCTAGTGGATCATTTGTAATTCATTCATCAAATCATGTAATGTATTGTATAACTATTGATGTAATAGTTAGGGACTTTTGTAAAATTATTGTGAGAGATTTTGTATAATTATGTAGTGATACATTCACTCTTGGTTCATAGATGTACTCTTATTCATGGTTATTATAATGTTAATGGATATGTTATTTATCATTATCTTTTACTTTTGTTATTGTTGTTTTGCGAAGTAACCTCGCGTGCCCCAGAGAATGTAACACTTAGTTGTTAATGTGCAATGTAAATGTAATTAATGTTCGGATGCATGTTTACTTTATGTTATTTAAAAAAAAAAATTGTTTGCAATGTTTGTTCTCTGGGGTTTGCACGGCGGGCATTACAACACTGGTATCAGAGCACTAGGTTCATATACTGGGCACTCTGGTTTCATATGAGCCCATTATGTTGTCCTAGTGAATTTGTTAAGTGAAGTTCTTAAGTGATCACGATGATCATGTTGGATTGTGGAAAGGATGTAAAGATTTGAACCACGTAGTTGTTGGAAAGTAAGTGTACTTGTGGAATTATGTATGTAATTGTACTTCCCTTGTAAATGTGAGAAACCAGTAACAGTGCATCGGTTGAGTGTTGTGAATACCCCGTACTTGCTTTATGGGCCCATAACCCACAGGTCTTAGGATGGAGATACGGTGTACCCATCCATTCTGAATATGTTTTTTTTGGTGTGGGGTTAACCATACCATTATGTGTGGTTGTATGTTTGTTACCTGATTGAGGGCCAACCCACGTGTGGTTGAAAATCTATACATATAAGAGTAGCCAAAAGCTAGTTTCATGGATTCTTTTCTTTTGGTTCTCTAGTCCCTCAATCTGTGAAGGGGTAGTAGCAGCCACAAAGTTCCTTGGGTGGAGTGTGTAGCATACACATATTGCGACGCAGAGTAGTCTTAGCTCAATCGATCCTGAGGAAACGTACTCACTACTTCCCCTTATGATGGATCAGGGTACTTGATCCATATGTGCTAGCCTAAACCCCATAGTTTTGAGTATAGCAACATTGGATTGTTACTTTATGCCTGGTTGTCCATAGGGATGTTGACCTGGCATTAGTGAGTCAACCTTGTCTATATGAGAGGTGAAGATCGAGTATCCCCATATTGATATGCTCATATATGTATTGCATACACCGTATCTGCACATGTTCCGACATGATGCAATGGATATGATGCCACACCCCACTGATGTTCTGACACAATGTTGGTGATGATGACATGTTGCTGATGGTAGTGAGCTGGGCTCAAGGACACGATGCCACATGCATAGACACATGAAGGCACACTATGACATTGTGTTATGATAGCCTACTTGTGTGATGAGTGTAATGGGGCCTCACACACTTGTAGAGGGATACTCATGTTTGCTTTCGACAGTGTTTGGGTCGGTTAGCATATGGGTATGTCCTAGCCATGTATACCTCTGGCAACAATGAGTACCTGTGTGTGCCTTCTCCATGAGGTATCGCTATGCGGGGTGTGTCTGTGCATGCCTACTTCTGTGGAGCCACAGACACACCGCCATGTGGCATACGTCAGTGCGTGCCTTTTCTAGCTGGCATATGACCATGTCGCGTGATGACGTGAGGCAGGGTGTAGCCGAGGAGCACACTCTGGGTCATGTGGATGGCATGCTCACTCTGCACCACATGAGGGCTATTGTTATAGCCAGACGATGTTCCATCCTTCCTCATTTGGTGGCTAGTATCTAGTCACACAATGTTGTATTGTGCAATTTTGAAGATTGAGGACTTCCTATATGATTGTTGATGATTTTCAATTGACCTTGAAGGCTGACATTTTGTTTATGTTTGATTGTAATGGTTTAGCCACACTTTGTGACTTATTCTCTCGTAGCCCTCGTGGTTAGATTTGATTTAGTGTTGACATTGCACGCATTTCTTGCTTTACTGTTGAAATTGAATCTTATTTGATGTTTATTTTATGACTTTGGTGGCTAAACTAGTTTATCCTTGTTGTTTTTGAGGTCGGCCATGTGTCGTATTGTGATTCCTCTCCAAGGACGTATGAGGCGGACTTGGTGAGTGTATACGAGGAAGTAGACATAGGGAACCTTGAGGATGGGGGTATGTGAGGCTGTTTTTAGCTAGGACCTACTACCCACCTATGTGTGATGACTATCTCTTGGAGGCTAACCACCTTGTACAACAAGAGGTAGGTCATTGTGGTCTTGCTTGGATGGTCTCACCATGTGTGTGTGGCCTAACACCATCAAGCCACTGAGTGTGAGATATGGATTATGTGAGATGGATATTGGCTCTTGGCTCATGGTTTTGATATCATGGATTAGTATGCTGCTTTTCGGCATCCAAATGGACCCTAGTGTAGCCTTGTGATGTGATTCCCAGTGATGTGAGTTTGTGTGTATGTAAAGAATGTATGTTAAATTATAGAAATAGTAACTATGAAATGATAAACTTGGGATTTTATGCTTGGGGAGTGACACATCGTGTTTTGTTGATTCTGGAGAGGTGTTATTAGAAAGTCTTTGCTGCATATGTGGTGAAATTTTGTGTTGAATAATGAATTAAGAGGAATGTCTTGTGTGTAAATGATGATATTTAATGGAAAATGTGTGCTCTCTATGTGTGAGTATGTTGAATTTTTATGGAAGTGTAGCATTTTAGGGTAATGAATGAGTTTGAATGACTGGTACTAATGTGTTATGTTTCCACCCTAGTTTGTGGTTTTCAGATTGTCAGCTTCGGATCTTGGTGTTGAAGGTGAATTAATTGGTTATGCTTATCTTATGGACTTAGTGTTATGCATTGATTAGTGATTTTTTTTGAGACGTTGGTTATGATGCAAGTAGTGTTATAAATGATATAATTGATGTACATGATGTTGTGGTTACTATTATGGTTTTGGTGAGAGGGACGGTGTAGCACCACTCGCTTGCGAGTGCCCTAGTACACTACAACTTCCTCTCATGATGTGTTTGTTTGGATATATATATGTTGTTTCGACACTTGGTTTTATGCAGGATTGCAGGTACCCAAGCCTCGATTCCACCTGCACTGTCAGGACTGGGCGAGCCTCATAAAACCCAATGGGTATGAAGTTGAAAATGGATTTGACAAGAAATATTCTCGTCCTAGTCCGTCACCACGTCCTTATGTTTGACAAAATCGTTGGTTTGTGACCCGTTTCCGTCTTTGGTATCGTTTCTTTTGAGTTGGTTGATTTTACTTGTTTTATTAATGTCGTTATAATGATTGATACAGTTGTTAGTTCATTGCATTATTGTGTTTATGTTGCAAGCGACTTCCAGGAGTAAGTCGATGCCAAGGGGGGGAGGATGTAGTGCCCCTCTGGTTCAGTCATCTTTGGTCTCCGAGTAATTTGTTTTCTAGTGTACTTAGTGGTTTTTTTAAAAATGATTAATTACAATTAAGAATTATTTTACTATGCATGAATTTGTGTACCATTAGATAAATAAACAAATATTATAAAATAAATAAAATAGGTTCTTAAAAGAGATTAAAACGTGAACTTATTTTAAACATGAGAAGAAATATAAATTTAATTAATGGGACTTTTTAATATGACAATAATAATAGTGATTTCGGTATTTTAAAATTAAGATATTAATGTTCAAGTATTAGTATTAAAGTAATTATATTAACATTAATAGCAAATAAGATTAATATTTGATTAATGGATAATCTTGGGGGAATTTATGCTGAGCAATGATGGCGCGTTGTCTTAGGTGCTATAACAAGTTTCATTTAATTTTTAGTGGTAGTTTGGATCCTGCATGAATTCAGCCTCTGAAAGCTCCTTTTAGGAAGGCATTTGAGGAAACATGTGCCTTGTCCATGCATTCATATTCGGCATGCATATCTGCCAGGGGAGTTGCATCGAGAAGAGGGG
>VDFB02190409.1:0-20228 GCA_007258455.2 Sequoia sempervirens
TTTATAAAAACAACACATATGGACTAATAGTTGAACAAAAAAAATCTCTTTGTTGTTATAAAAACAACACATAATGATTTAAAATACAACTTATAGTGAACAAAAATGGACCAATAGTTGAATCTTATTTTCACATTTATCTATTTTCTTATTGTTCCTATTAGTGGCTAATTAAATCTTCATTGAAAACCTACAAAGAGCTTGGGTCCTTCAATCTCAAATCTTGTCTAATTTCTTGATGAGAATCATTCACATTGATTCCCAATATTGTGCTCTAATTGCATGATACATTTATAAAATGCACTTGGTAATTTAGTATGTGGTTGAAATACTAGAGTAACAACAAATGGTTTTTTTCATTTTTGGCACATGATTGGCCATTTTTACTATGTTAAATTTTTATTTTCACTTTTATTTTCGTGGTTTTCATGTTGTCAAATTTTCATACATTTTTTAGTCTTTTTTTAAAAATAAGTGAAGGTTCTATTAGTGTCCCCAATCTTACTAAATATCATGTTTAGAAAAAGTACAATATATAAACTACCAATTATAGAGTATAACAACAAAATGAATTTAAAAACTACTACATAGAAACAACGTTTAGAATAATTCAAAATAGAGATACCATTCTCCTACAAATACTATGTATAGAAACCCTATATATGTAGCCACACTTTCACCCTCAAAATCAATAGAAAAAATTCTCATACATTGTTTCTATAATGAATTTAGAGAATAAATTATAAGATTTAAATTCAATAATGAATTTAGAAAATATTAAATCAATCAAAATTGTTTCTATTTGTAGACATCCAAATTTGGACACTTAATTTATCCAAATTTATCTCTTTTCATCTAAACATCCTCTTATCCGAGTTAATTAAGTAATATTACTATTATTTAATTAATATCCTTAATTCTGCCAAATCCCTAAGGTATTTATTAATTAAATACCTTACCTTCTTTTAATCCTCCTTTCATCAAATAAATTAAATAAATAATACATTTATCTAATTCCTCACATGTCATTTTCATCTAATCCATCTCCTAATTTCTTCATTAGGGATGTGCACATACCTAATCCTTGATTAGGATGTGTCACATCCTCCAACTTTTGCAAGTTGGATTCTAATCCTCATTATCTTCTAATTACTGATTAATTAATCTTAATCAGTACCTTGGTCAACTCTCTCCATCCCCCAAGGAATTTTTAATTCCTTTTTATTCCTCCAAGAATCCCCTTTTCCCATGCATCTTCTAGAACCTTTGACTTGTCACATCAAGTCACATGTGACAAACTCCCACCTTTTGGGAACATTGTCTTATCCACCAGATTCTTCCAATCATTGTGAATTTTTAATTCACTTTATTCACCCAAGATTCTTCCCATCTCCCAATGTACTTGCAAGGTACTTGTCCTTCCTCCACCTCATGTACCTTTTGGCCACATCACTTAAACCTCATCTCCTCTTAGCCACTTCACCATCCACATGTCAAGATGTGAGGGCTTGTGAGTTCTCAACTCGCCATAGCCCTTCATCTTGACCTTGTTGGATGCATCTTGACCATTGAATTCTCTAGAGAATTCAAATTCTTCTATAAATACCCCCTCCTCAAGGGCATTTTCAACACTTAGCCATTTGATAACTACATGCTACCAATTTTCATTCTCAATCACTTACCATCATCTAGCTATCCATTCTAATCATTTTGAGCATACAATCTTGCATTTAGTCACTCAAGAAACCATCTAAGGAGCACACAAAATCATCCCAAGCAAGGGCCAATCAAGGAGACATCAACAACAAGGAAGGTGAAATCATTTGTATCTTGTTTTATCCATTTTCCTTCTTGTTTTATCACTCTTTAGGCTAATCTTGAAGTGTCCTTAGTCTTTTATCATTCACATTTTAAAGTTATTTCACACATTAGAGCAGGGTAAAATTCTTAAGATCACACTATTATCCAAAATACTATATAAGTAAATCTTAAGCCCAATCTTAAGCCTAACAATAACCCTAAGTGAACACTTATCCTAATTCAACCTTAACCTTGATTTAGCCTAAACCACAACCTTAACCCTAACCCTAATTAAACTCTAGCCCTGATTGAAATATAACCCTAATTTAACTCTAGCCATAATTGAGCCCCAACCCTAATCCTATTTGTTCCTAACCCTAGTATCTCACAAATATAGGATCAAGACCTTTCCAACTCTGGTAAACCTTATTGGATAGTGATAAAAGCTACCTTATCTTTCATTAAGGTAGAAAATTTTTGTTATACAACATGCCCCTTGAAAATTGCAGATAGGCATTGCAAAAAGAAGGTAAACAATAATGAAAATGGTTAGTGGTATTGTGGACGATGTGATAAAACTTTCCCTAAATGTGATTATAAATATATACTTCAATGCAAAGTGGAAGACCATACTTCATTCACTTGGATTACAACTTTTGAAGAAGTGGCAGAAGAAATTATGAGTGTAACAATATAAAAATTGTGAACATTTTGAAGCATGAAATATAAGATGATAAGTTTTTACACACATTATACAAAAGGTCCTTTTTCAACAAATTTATCTAAGTTAGTTAATGCCATTTTTGTCATGATATCTGATATAATAACAAAATGAATTCACATAAAACAACGTTTAAGTGTTTTAAAATAGAGATACCATTCTCCTACAAATACTATGTATAGAGGCCCTGTGTGGCCACCTTTCACTCTCTCCCCTCTCTCTCCACTCCCTCCTACTCTCTCCGCTCTCACCTCTCTCCCACTCATCACACTCTCTCCCTCCCTCTTACTCCTCTCCCTCCCTCTTGCTCTCTCCTCCTATAGGATACCATTCTCCTAAAAGTACTATGTATAGGGAAGCCCTGTGTAGCCACTCCTCTTTCAGCTCTCTCCCACTCTCTGCCTCTCCACTCTCCTGCTCTCTCCTATCTTGCTCTCCCTCCCATTCTCTGGCACCCTCTCCTCTCTCTCCCACCTTCTTCCTACCTCCCACCCACTCTCTCCCATTCTCTCCCACTTTCTCCTCCCTCTCTCTCCACTCTCTCCCATGCTCTCTCCCACCCTCTCACACTCTCTCCATCACTCTTTTGCTCTCTCCTCCTCTCCCACTCTCTCCCCACTCTCTCCCACTCTCTTCGTACCTCTCTCCCCTCTCTCCCACTCTTTTGCCACCCTCTCTCCCACCCTCTCCCCATTCTCCCTTCGCCCTCACCTCCCTTAAGCCCACCTTCACATCCCTAATTACTCTCGGGGTATATAGAGACGAGTAAGAGGGAGATAAAAAGAGAAATAGAGATAGAGATATACAGAAGGAGAGATGGAGGGAGAGATGGAGTGAATGAGAGAGAAAGGAGGGAGAGGGAGAGACAACTCAATAGATAGAGGGGGGAAGAGGCGGGAGTGACATAGATAGTGGGAGATATAGAGAGCGACAGGGAGAGATATATCAATCACCCTCTCTATATCTCTATCTATTCATCCTTATCTCTTTATCTCTCTACCCCTCTCTATCTCTTTGTCTCCCTTTCTATTTGTATGTTTGTCATTATCTCCCTCTCTCTCTATATTTTCTTCCCTATATTTATCTTTGTCTCCTTATGTGTGCAATGGGTACATTGAGGTCTTAAAGGAGAATTATCATATCTATAATCAAACGGCATGCTACCTTGAGCATAACTCCCCAAGGACACATGCCATCCTTGGTTATTGACATGAAACAACCAATCAAATTTGGATTTCTCTCTCTCATATTAATATATATTACTATTATATTAAATATATATTATATTAATTATATTTTGTATTATATAAAAATATACTTATTATTAATTATTAATTATAATAATTTTATACATATTTAATAATTTTGTTAAAGAATATAATAGCTAATTATGATAAGTTGAATAATTATATTATTTATTATGTAAAATATATCTAATATATACTTAACTATATTGTAGAATATTAAAACCTAGCTAAATGGTGCCAAAATTTTGAACTTAATTAACATACTGTAAAAGCTAACGAAACCAGGCTGTAGCTCATCAAATTGAAGAAGTGAAAGGTCAATGCCAGCGCTGAGGAAGAGTTTGGAGTAGTGAAAACAAGGTCAATGCCAGTGCCAAGGAAGAGTTTGGAGGAGTGAAAACAAGGTCAATACCAGCACCGAGGAAGAGTTTGGAGTTAAAACAAGGTCAATAACAGCACTGACGAAGAGTTTGGAGGAGTGAAAACAAGGTCAATATCAGCGTCGAGGAAGAGTTTGGAGGAGTGAAGACAAGGTCAATACCAGCACCGAGGATGAGGTTGAGGGAACTCACAAAAAATCGATGACCAAGGGGCAATGAGTACTATAAGTTTGGCACCCCCATTCTCTTTAACCTTCAATTTTTATGCCTAGTTTCCAAAGATCTTATTGTACATTGGCACCCCCATTCTCGTAAAATGGTATAAGATAAGACATAAAAAATAAAATAGCTTATACAGAACATATCCACCTACAATCCCATTCAAGCATTTTAATTAATTCCTTGAATTAAACCTAAAACAAGAATCATACACACCACAACAGTGAGATGAACGAAACAACCCTTGATCATTTTATTCAAAATTTAGATATGTTTGTACAATGGAGAGACATGAGTTTGAATTAATCATATCAATTCAAATGCCAGTACTATCATAAAACATAAAATCCCCATGAATTCAAAACCTACTACAAAATGACTCAAAACCTAAATTGCATTTTCCCTAAAACCATTAGACTTTACAATTTGCTCTACAACTTCATCTAGACTCGATCAAAAATATCTAACTTGCTAACTCGTACTTCTGGCCTTGAAATCCTTCTTATAGAAAAAGGAGGAGCAAACAAGCATCGGGCCAGAAAGCACACGTGTCACCAGCCAATTGGACCGCCTTGTACTCTTCATCAGTTGGCCAATCAAAATTGATCACCTCATTCACCTTCACACTATAAGGTTTGTACTTAACTGCCACCTGATTCACTTCTCTTTCAAAAGACTCCAAGAATGAGCGGTGCTAATGATTTTGTCCATACGTACTCACCAACAAATCATAACTGTTACCCCTATTTTTCAGTGGTTTTGTAGTCCAAACATGATATAAAGTGGCTCTTACATTTTTTTGTGATTACTGTAGCTTGTGTAACAGGCCCCGTGGATACTATTGTAATTGCAGGGATGCATGAATAGGGCGTAGGTTTCAACAAAACATGTATGGGAGATCTGATTTTATGAATTTTTATCCATGTGTAGACCTAATGGGTTGTTTCTAAAACACTTAATATAAATGATATACATACACACACACACATATATATGTATGTATATGTATTTTTAAATGTAAATGTAAATGCAATTACTGGATGCTCTCCTAGAACAATAAATGCAACATATCAATCATTAAAGAAATCTATATCTATGTATATAAATGTGTATTTCTAAATGCAAGTGTAAATGCAAATAGCATATGGTTTTGTAGTGTTATAGATACAAAATATCCATAAATTAATATAATTGAAATTCTAAAGTCTTCAACACATATAATATGAAATCAATCATATTAGTGTTTTTTCCTGTAAACCAGGTTGGTCTTCTAATCTACCTATGGAATTGCCAATTCTAATCAAGGGCAACTCGAAGGACTTGGACCACCTGATGAGGATTTTAATAATAACCTCCTACACTTTGGGCTCTACAAGACCCAAGAGGGTGGTCCCTATAATGTGTTTATGATCTTTGCACCAAACTCATAAACACTCATTAACGATTCACAGATAATCCCACAAATAGCTCAATCGAATAGGATACCACTAAAATGAATTGGCCTTTCACCAGTAATATCAACTACTTGGAGCATGAGATGATTACAACATTATTTCATAACTTATGATAGTCATTTTATTTTCAATTTAGCGGCAATCCCTAAGCAAAGACATACAGACATAGAGTTTCACAAATTCATACAATTTAGATCAGTGCCATATACCATTAGGGAGTGAAATTCACAAACATTCATGACTCAACAACAGATTTAAATACTTAGCATGCATGATCCCTGGAAATATTGCATTACAATAGTGTCAATTTCTATTCCAGGCTAGTACTTCTTACTAAATCCCTCTACAAACATACCCATCCATGATAATATCCAAGCACTTTAATTAATTCTTTGAATTAAAGCCAAAATGGAAAACACACACATCAAAACAATGAGATGAACGTCATAATCCTTGATTATTCTATTCAAAATTATGATATGTTTGTATAGAGGAGAGACATGAGCTCGAGATATAACATCATAGCTCAAATTCTAGTGCTGCTTATGAAACATAAAATCTCCATAACTTTAAAACCCATTACAGGATAACCCCAAACCTAAATTGCCTTAACATTCAAAAAGGTTCTTACAATCTGCTCTACAACTATGCCTAGACTCGACCTTCAAAATATCTAACTTTCCAACCCTTATTTCCAACCTTGAAATCCTCCTTATAGAAAATGAAGGAGCAACAAGTAGCTGGCCAAAAAATACACATCTCACTAGTGAATTGGATCGCTATGTGCCAATTCAAAACTATGATCAAAACCACCAAGTCCTGGAGCATCTTTTCATTGATTTGTACTCATTACACAATAGCTGCAACATTTTTTACACCTCAGAACTTGTGCCCAAAGCCATCATAGAAACAAAACCATAATCAGTTATAATATAACTGCTGAGCTGTCAGTTGCCAATAATAGACACCGTTTCACTCCTTTTCGGTTAAGTACTTGTCCACCCAATTCTAATATTCCTCATCCATTGGCCAATTAAAATTCACCACCTCCCTCACCTTGGTATTGTAAGGTGTGAATTTCACTGCAACCTAGTTGGCCTCCCTCTCAAATGACTTTAAGAACATGCTAGTATTAATTATTTTATCCATGCTGCTTACCAATAAGTCGTGGTCTGAGTCATCACAAATCAATTTGATTTGTGTATTAATAGCCTCTTCTGCCCTATCTTGCCACTGCTGCAGTGTCTTAATATTTCCTTATGCATCTATTACATCTGGCAGAAAAGTGTCATTCCAATCATCAAAACTCTTTACTAGTTCTCTAATTTTCCTACTCAAATCATCAGGCAGGGCCTGAAATCCCTTCAATGATTTCACAAAGATTTGAGTAGGCTTTAATGACTGGGGCCTGTTATTTACATCAAATCTAGAAGCCTTAAACATAACATCTAAATCAGTGGCCCGAGGGATCCACTTCTCAACCAGAGGTAGAACCACTTCCCGATCTCTGTTAATGTTTTGTATTCCACCCAAGAATAAAGAATATAAAGAATGTACAGTTGGCAATCTAGAATCAACCTTCTCATTTAAATGCCTCAAAATGGTGTCAACCACCTCATTGTGTTTAGCCATAGCACCATCCTCACTCGCCCTTAGGGCAGCCTGTAATTCTATGATTTTATTCATCATCTTCTTTTTGGTAGGATCTGTAGAATACTCATCTTCCTCTTCAACTGGCCCTGGTGCAGGGCTATTAACAGGTGTCTGAATTGGGGATCCAGGAGTAGAAATGATTGGGATAATAGGGGGCAATGACCCCGAAGTAGTAGGTAATGCTCTGATAGCAAAGGCACTGGAGGATTCTCCCACCTGCCCGTATCTCAATCTATCTACTTCAGACTGCAGCTTAACATTTTTCTGCTATATTCTACTATACTCCCCAATTATTGCATTGTACTTTTCCATTAGGCTTTTCTTTTTAGCTTCATCTCTTTCAGCTCTCTTCTAGGCCAATTTGGCCACATTCAGTGTCAGGCTTGTGGCTTCTATTTTTGAGGTTTTAGAAGCTCTCTTGATAATGAGCCCACCCCTTAGACTTGGGCTAATATCAGCCACATTTGGTTTTCTATCTTGAGGTGTTAGTGCCGGGTGAAGCCACATAAGTGGTTTACACTTTTGTGGAGGAAGGAAATTTCAAAATTTCCACACTCTTCATAGAAAAGTGGTTCGGCCGAACCATATGGCTCGACCGAACCATTTGAATGGTTCGGCCGAACCCATGGCTCGGCCGAACCCTAAACCGAGCCAAATTAAAAAAACATATTAAGGGGGTTCGGCCGAACCTTGGTTCGGCCGAACCCCCTTAATATGACAAAACCAAAAAAAGTGTGAAAGTGCTTTCACTTTCACACTTTCACTGTGAATTACCAGTCACTGTCCCTGCGCGCGGCGAACATAAACCGAACGGCGACCCAACAAAATTTCTCACCAACGAAAGCAAAGTTCAGGTCATTTTCTTCAAACTTCATCATTCCAATTCGCATATCGACCACTATTGAGCACGAGGTATTTAAAATTCCTTTTTTTTAAGTTCAAAATGCATGTATTTGTTTAATTTCGAAACCCTATATGCAATTTTTTTAAAATTTGTTGAATTCAAATTGCACTTGTTTGAACGCTTTTAAAGCATTTTTAATAGTATTTTGCTTCCCCGTTTTGCATAATCCAAAGGTTTGAGTAAGGAAAAACGAGTTTCCTCCAAAAATTAGTGCAAAAAAACATTATAATAGCTCTCAACATAGTCTAAAAAATGAAGATAAATACATTCCTAAAGACTAGAAATGTAGGGTTAAGCTCACAAAATAATTTTAAAACTACAAATTTAGGGTCAAACTTGTAGATGAAAATGCAAATTTCATACATGTAGGAGTGAACCGTGAAAGTCATAGCTTGATTTGTTAAGGTATTATAATATTAAATCTTATAAAAAATCAAGAATAATATCATTGATAACATTGTCTTCATGTAGTGTGTACAAATTGAAATATAATTGACTAAAACTATAAGTTACTCTTATTGAACAATTTCCTCATGTAGTGTGTATAAATGGAACCATTGATTGAAAATATAAATCAAACCATCAAGAACAAAGACTTGATTGTGTCTTCATGCCCTCAATTAATATCATTTACAAAGTTTGGTCTTGGAAACCATAAAATTAACAATTACATTCTCTACCCTATTATTTGATGTATTATAATGCAATTTTCTATACTACCAAGCAAATTCAATGGTCACAAGTTTGTAGAGACACTCTAGAAAAAGATCTATCATGTGTTTAAAATACTATTCATATTGTACCACTAGAGATTCTAAGTAATATGAGAATCCCTGCATAATTTTATATAATGTATTTTCATCATCACTAACTATAGTAGACTAGTTTCTATCACTATTCAATACATCTTCTTTCATTAGTCCATCATGACTTGATTATTCATCCTCCTTTATATTTAGAGAATAAGAACAATATATAGAACCACTACAAAATCTTCACACATATCACTAAAAGTTGATGTTTGGTATAAATGTATCCACATGCAAACAAGAGCCGCCTTTGGACATTACTATTATCAAAAGGACAAACCTTATTAGAGCGAGTGCAAAAAGATGTGGGGCCAAAAAGTGGCCACCCCACCTTTTGGCCCCATCATATTAAGTATCAAGCATTAATGTTGAGGTATGCTATTCGAGGAAACTTGAATGATGAGTAAGTGAAGAGAGAGTGGGACTTTATTGTTCACAAAGTGGGAAGAAATAAAAGCAAAGGAAGTGGAAATGGGAAACATGTAGAGAATATGGCAAAAATGGTGGAAATCAAGGAAGGATTAAAAGGAAAAGAAAGAGGGAAAAGGGGAGGATAGAGGCAAAAGGAGGAAGAAGGTAGTGCAAATTATACATTTTTGAAGCTTGTGAAATTCGAGTATGTAAACCTAATAGTTTTTACTTGGTGGTAATGAGGTATGATTTTTTATGAAGGTTCTTTTTAGTATTTTTATATGTAATGTAAGAGAAAAAGCTATTCTTGTATGAAATTCTAGAAATCATGTTAAAAAGCATTAGCTTGTAATTTCTACTATGTGAATGGAAATCTATTGCTCTACCTAGGACATTTAGAAGCTTGTGTTGCATTCATGAAGCCAAACATAGTAGATATTTTTTTTACTTTATGTGTGTTATTGGAGATAGGGTTTTAGTATATAAAACCATACAATAAAATGGGGTAATTCCTTGTTTGAACTAAAAACCCTACTATTTTTTAGTGAAGGGATAGCTAGCTATAACATTTTGACTTTCACTTGTGAGACTAAACACCCATATGGGTTATTGTTGCTTTGTCTTATGGATTATGGTAGTAAATTCTTAAGATGTATGTAAATCTAGAAGACCAATGTTGAATATTTCTTTGTTGATAGGCTAAATAGAGTTAGAATTAGTATGGGTTCATTACATGTATGCCATTCAACATTCATGCACATCATATATATGTGAGAGAGATAGTGATAAAGAGAGATAGAGATAAAGGGTAATATAGATAGATAGAATAATCACAAACCATTTGCTATGAATATGCACAAAATATTTATATATTGATCTTGATAAGGTCATGAAGACATACATAATACATCATGAAAATATCATATACAGTGACATGAGGCCAACATTGTCTCTTAGACTACAAAATATCACCAATATATATTCATGAAAATAGTTATGAATGTGTCATAAAGATATAAAAGTGTTTATGTATGTGTAGCAAATGCTATTAATGAAACATTATGCCTCTCTTTGCTTGACTAGAAACTGAACTTCGATCCCTTGAATTAGTTATTATCTTGCATTGTGTTGATTGTGTGTGCCCCTAACAATTATGCAACTCAACCTACACACACAAACATATTATAAAATTAGAGATTATACCAAAATTTATAAATAAATAAAATATTGTTTTAAAATGATATTAAAATAATAAACACACTTACAACAAACTAATACTCAACATCATCAACAAAGGGTTGTCCTCAAAAGAGGATGCTTACAAAACAAAACCAAAATGTGTGTGTATCCATATATACATATATATACATGTATGCATACACATATACATATACATACATGTATATACGTATACATAAATATACATACACACATACATACATACATACATACATACATACATATGTGTGTGTGTTTATGTATACGTATATATGTATACATATATATATATATATATATATATACATATAGAAAATAAATGTATGTATATACATATATACATGCATATATACATATGTATGTATACATGAATGTGTCTACATATCTACATATACATATATACATATATACATATATACATATTTAGATATGTGCATGTGTATGTATACATATGTAGATATATTCACATATACATGAATATGTATGTATAGTACATGAGTAATTTTTTTAATGAAAACCATGTTTAGGAATGAAAATATCCAATCCCTTATGCTTCTAAACTAAAGTTTGCAATGCTTATGGTTCTTTTGGCCTTATAGATTCTTGAATCATTTTATAATATAAAACCAAAATATAACCTACTTTGGCTCTAATAATTGTAAACCCTTTAGGAATTCTAAATTGTTGCATCTTGTCTTGATTTTCCCATCATTGTTATTCCTTTTAAAAAATTTACAAATTAGGCAAATAATCCTTGCACTTATATAGAGGGTCCTTATGTATGTTCTTAAAATTATTTAAGGTTAAATGACTTAATCTAAAATAAAGGCATATACGGATCTCTTGCAATTGTAACCTCTTTGCTAAAATACTTTGGAACTAATAGGATTCAATTGTGTTTTATGACATAGGTCTATATTACCACAATGATGTATGTATAGGTGTACATTTTAACTTGGTTAGCTTTCCTAGCAA
The DNA here is from genome assembly GCA_007258455.2 of Sequoia sempervirens. Classification (NCBI taxonomy): domain Eukaryota; kingdom Viridiplantae; phylum Streptophyta; class Pinopsida; order Cupressales; family Cupressaceae; genus Sequoia; species Sequoia sempervirens. The sequence goes on from VDFB02190409.1 coordinate 11,792, forward strand.
GTTCTTCATTACAACAATCACTCCACCTTGTCACTCAATCAAGCCCGCTAGAACATATATTGGAATTTAACCTCTTTCATACTAAAAGAAAAAGTAATCATTACTTATATTTAATTTACCATATAATTTGATCTAAGTAATGCATTTTATAAGATCTAATTGGTGTATTTATAAAAACTATTTTGTGTTTTGGGCATAGGTGGTCCTAGAAAATATGCATAAATAATAAGATAGACTATGGATTATCTTTTAAATATTGTTCACGTTTTTCATGTCATATTTTTATAGGAGGTCCTCATAATTGGTATTCTTGTATGGTATTAGAGCCAAGCTAGGTGCATTTGACACCTATGTTGTGGCTCAAGGGAGTGTGTTGGAGAAATGATACACACCTAAGTCATAAAAAGACTCATCACAATGTGAGTCATTAGCTCAATAGTAGAGCATCCTAACACCAAATGGGAGGTCCTAAGTTTGAATACTAGTTAGTCCATAGAAATTTCTATAAAATTCGATCACTAGTACATAAGAAGAAGAATAAGTACCCTTATAATGTTTATTAATACCAACAAATTATCATTCCTCACATACATAGCTTAATCAATGATTCTTCAAGCTCACAACATGTATATGTACCTCAATCTCATGACCCCCTATATAAAACCATTGTATTAGATTTATTTAGTGTAAAATATTTAAATTTTCATTAGGAGGAACAATTGAAGGATTGACCCCAATATTAACCCCCCCAACCTAATTTTTTTTTTAATGAATCAAATCCTTAATCAATTATTCCTTAATCCCATAAAATGTTGAGTATAATTACAATTAACTCTACAATTTAATAACAAAATTATTTCTCATTATATATTTTGGGAATAACTTTAGATTTATCTAATGGCCTAATAGGAGGAAGTGTAATCATGCAAGCACTAAGCAAATTTTGAAGCACATTTTACAAAGGAAAAAGTTGGAGGCTTTAGAGTCATAATTATATTAGAAACATTTATAATGTATAGTTTGTACAATGGTCATTTCCATTATTTTTTTTTTTTTTTTTGGAAATAATTTTTCTTTTTAAATTTACAAGGGTAGGATGATGTAGATGAAGCATTAGAAGATCCATAATTAAGTGTGGTAGCCTCTAACAACTTTAGTTCTTTACATTCATCTCACTTGAACATGCAAATGTTAAGAATGTATATACTTTGTCGATCCTTGTTTATAGTCAAAAAATCTAAAATAATAAACTTCAATCTAACATTCCTAATATTTGCATTGGCCAATTTCAATATTAAAAAATAGACCCAAATGGAAGATAATACTATTAAATTTCATGGGAAGAACTTAGCCAATAACTTATCATCATACACAAAATCCAAATATGTAGCACTAAAAACCTTGAATGTGTCATGGGATCTCCTTTAACATTGTGCATCTCAAATCTAGGATCCAAAAATCCAACAAAAATGGATATGTAAAATTTTTAATAGAAATTGAATTGTGTTTGATTTTTATATGTACATGTCTTTTTTTGTTTCCATTAGGTAAGGAATCAACATTACTTTTCATCTCAACAAGCCCTTAAACATTAATGTCAAGGGTAGATAGAGGCACACTAGGATTAAGGACATGAATGAAAGTGGCAAGATGAGAAATCGAAAGTGGTGTATAAATTTGTCATGACATAATAAATGAGTGTGGAGTGACAAAGACTTGCGTAGGAATATCACATTGAGGGGAACATGGGAAGTGTAAACAAAACTAATGAGAACTAATGTGGAGACAAGAGAACTATGTGCATCATAATAAGTAAGCATGAGATGAGATATAGGAAAAAGGAGAGGATAAATTTGGGGAGATTTGGTGGAAGGAGAAATAAACTGCATAAGATAGATAGGAGTAAAACAATAAGGAGGAATACATGAAGAAGAAGCCTGGGATGGAGGGAAAATGGCACATCACTCAAAGGGATTGTTGAGCTTATCCTTTTACCTATTTAACTTTAAGTACTTTCTTTCCACATGGCTTATTAATCAACATAGTATATGAAGGAGATCAATGTGCTTATCCTTTTACCTATTTCATCTCTTTGTGTTCCGTGTTGTTTTTAATGTTTTTAATTAGAGTGCAGATGATGTTAATATACATTTAATGATGCATTTTTTATGTTCTATATTTTTTTGATGTTCTCAAGGCTATATAATTGAAGTTCATTTATGTTAACAACTATTAGATTAAATATTTTTATCCCCAATTATTTTCAAATGATTTTATACTTTAATCTTTGTATTCTTATTCTTTCTTTCATCGTTTCATTTAAAATTTGAACCATTTAAGGATGTTATGTTATAGATTAAAGTTGTCTTCCAATTCTTTTTAAATCAAGCTAATAGTATGAAAATATTATTGATGAGTAGATGAATTAAATTACAAGTTCTATTTTAGATTTGTATTCTTTTTATCTAGATATATTATTTACCAAAGTCTTATTATTTTTTTAGGTGTACTGTATATATATAACATGGAAAATGTAGATCATGTTTCACCTGTGCTAGAATCTTTGTTTGCAAATACTACTAATGAGATAAAAAAAATTAAGAGATTCATTAGCACAAGGTGCAAACCCAGGGATATATAGTGAACCATGCATGTTAATATTGCATAGTCTAGAAAAACTAAAAAATGAACTTGAGAGGACTAGTGCATATTCCCCAGACAAAGTGACTACTATTCTTTCCCACATGCGGGAAGAAGCACATGGTGATGTTCCCTTTAAACAAATACAAGATAGTGTCACCAAAGAAATGATAAAAGCCACTTTTTTTCCATTTTATCAAAATGTATGAAGGTTAGGGATACCTGTGTCACTGTGATGTGTTGGTCATGCTATGGCCTCATTGATCTACACCCACGCATTTCCTAGCAAAGACATGGTATATACCCAAACAATGACCGATTCCATTGTATTTTGTTCAAATAGGGCCATGTCAGAACCATTTGGGCCCCCAAAGCTAACTTTACCTAGGACATTCCACCCCATATATAAGCTGGCCGGGGTGGGCGTAGTAGGGATTTTGCTTGATAGGGCCCCACTTATCGGGCTGAAAGGATAAACCACCCCTAAATGCTTTTAGGGTATTAGTTGGTGATGAGGGGTCTCCCCGCCTTCACCCCAGCCTCTAGCCCCTCGAAGCAGATGAGGTTGTTGTTGCTTCCTAAAAGGAAGCAATTGACACTGTAGGTGACATTGCGGCTGCCACCACTAGGATATCTGATGATCATGTAGGTCAGTATTTGATATCTAGACATTCTCGATCCACACCATTTTTAGCACAGTGGACCACCATGGATCCTTTTACGATGACCGGCATCCCTACTCCTACACAGCTTGATGCACTTACAGGAGATATGTCACGCATGACTCTACATTGTTTGGCCGAGGACCTGTTGGAGGCATATGCCCACATTGCATAAGACAATGGGATTGGTATAGAGCATGTTAGAGATCATTTGAGACATAGAGTTCATCTGGGCCTGTGATCCCATCACTCACCACCACTAGTTCGTGACTTAATCCACCTACAGCTCATACCTAGCAGAGCTGCTAATGCATCATGGGTTTTACCGAGCATGTTGATTGTCTCCGCTCACATCATCACCCATGCCATCTCACCTTCATAGTCCTCTACATTCATCATTTCTAGCAATCTATACATGGGATAGGATCGATGGATGTAGATATTGATTCGCTAGTTTTGATCAAGCTTGGTCCATGGTGGAGGCTAATGTTTCAGAGGGACTTAGGTCATCCTGGACATCGTGATGATGTGCATGTATGTGTGCATTTGCATAAGTTTTAATTCTTTTTCATTATTTTAAATTTTTAACTAGATATTCATTTAAGTTGATATATATGTGTGTATATATATTGTTATAGTGGACATACCTCTATCACTCCTAGCCTTGGTCCGCATCGTAGTGCATGATTCTACAGGACTCGCGGGATGAATCATTATCAAGGACATGTGAGTTTTCATAAAATATATATTTATGTATGCATAGATAAATACAAGTTGTAGATTGATATTTAAAAATACAAGTTCATTTAAAATAACTTCATAAAATTCTATTTAATAAAAATTATATGTATTTAACACATCTTGTACACAATTTTATTTGCGTGGCTCTATTACATCCATCGAGCAGGACTGCCTCTCATTCAGGATGGGCTATCTCAGTTCTAGGAGCAGACATTCTATTAGGCCATGCATCTCTAGATTTATGATCTTTATCACATGTGTATTTGATTATATATGATGATCTTTAAAATAGTATTTGATATTTGATGATCTCTTACACTTGCTTATATGATATACATACATTTGCTTATTTTTTGATCTTTAGTATTCGACATTAGATGATCTTTAATTTACATTTTGCTTTTATGATATATGTACATATATTTTCTTATATGATATATACATATATTTGTCGCTTTGCTTATAATATGTGTTATGTTTATATTCTTTTACATATATGTACATGTGTTTGCTTATGGTTTAAACATGTTTACACATAATATATGTATGCGATTGCTTTAAATATTCAATATACATACATGTTTTCTTTTTTTATGACCTCTTACAACTTACATTTCCTTATATTCAATATACATTTGATCTCTAGTACAATTTTAGGGAAAATCAATGCCATTTTATAATTAAGTTCATTCATGTTGATCATAATAAATATTTTTAAAAAAATGACTTAAGCAACATGAACCATTGAGTTGAGAACAAGATATAATCTTTTGACAAGTAACTTGAAATTCAATTCAAATTATATCGAGCTATTATACGTTTCTTACAAGTAACTTGAAATTCAATTCAAATGTTTAATTAAGAAAATTTAATTCAAATTATACGGTCTTTATTATACATTTTCGACAACTAACTTGAAATTCAATTCAAATATAATTAAGAAAATTCAATTCAAATTATACCTCTAATATTTGTACATTTTTTGACACTTTACCAAAATTCTAAAATTACTAGATATGTTGTGCATACCTATGAATTAAATAACAACAAACTCCACAATGAAATAACTTGTTTGTTTAGTACTTGATTCATTTAAACTAGAGGATCCAGTTATTCCATGTACACTTGAATAATTTTGATTCACTTGGATCACAGATTTTGGAGAAGTTTTTGCACATTTATCAAGGAGGCAAATATTGGAGCTGGACAACTTTTCATTTTTATCAATCAAGGAAAATTTTGGAGGATAATTTAACTAAGTTGGTAGAGGACTTGTTTAGAGTCATATTTAAGTTGAAGAAGAAAATGGGGCAACAAAGGAAAAGAAAAAATGCATCTCAACGAAAATTGTCAAAAGAAGAAGAACAAAAGAGGCATGATCAAAACTTGGAAAATTATCATAGAAAGAAACAAGGTGCATGCTTGTTTCTTCTCTCTCTCACTCTCAAGTGTGTGTTTAGTACTCTTACCTTGAAGGTTTCTAACCATCATTGCACTTAAATGACTATAAATACTTTTAAATATCCTCAAGTCATCTTGGTCATTCAAGTTGCAATGTTTATATGATCCTTGACTCCAATTCCTTAAGCCAATTCTTTTTGTTTCAATCTTTATAGTGTTTTGTGTCTTTCATTTTTTATTTTCATCACTTCAATGTTCTCAAATTATTTTTATGTTTTATGCTCTAGGGATTCCTCAAGCAGCAGTCGATCCAAATCTAGATATTGGATCAAACGAATCCGTTGACGAACAGATGGACCTTGAAGTTAGGGAGGAGACCCAAGTTCAGACAATGCTTGTTGGGGAGGGGTCAAGATCACTTCCTTCTACTGGTATGAATGTGCATATAAAAATTGCACAAACTTCTCTCACTTATAGCTCATCATGTTTTATCAATTTGTTTGCTTGCATACATAAACTTCACTTATATATTTAACATCATCACTCATTTTTGTTTGCAAAATATTTTGGCGGAAACTTACACAATAATAGCAAGGAAAGAGCTCAACAAGCGAGGGAAGTTTTCATGCTTTCGAAGTCGAGAAACCAAATGTGGACTGTGGATCAAATGAATCAAAACTCAAAAATGCATAGTCCTTGAAGATAGGGAGGAGGCACAAGTTGAAACAATGCATGTTGGAAGAGTCGGGATCACTTCAGTACTCGGTGTGGATGTAGGCATATAAAACTAGTTGAGAAGATTGGGTAAACAAATTTCTCATAGAAATTTAGGTCTTTACTTGAAATGGATATGGAGAAACTCAAATATTATGCCAACCAGCCTTATAAGAAGAGAAAGAGGTCAATGACTAATCTGTAAATGGAATGATCAATCATCATTTCAATCATCTTGATACACTTGAAAAAACCCAATTGTTATCACGTTTACTTCTTCGTGATGAGCTGAAAGAGTCATTACAATTGTTGGGTGTGCATTCATCATCAAATAAGAAGAAACACATGGGATTACAAAAGGATATTGTTCAAAATGTTAAAAAGGGTTTAGATTCCATTGGGAAAGGATCTCAAACTATGGATAAGGCCACTACAAGAAGGGTGATGTTGACATCTGTTGTACATCAAGATATAGCAAGAAAAAGAAAAATGTCAGCACTTTCAACTGAAATTGGTTATAGTAGAGCCACATTGATAAAATATAAGAAAAAGAGAGTTTTTGGATGAGAGTTTAGAAGGCAATTGGGCAATTATGTGTAGAGCTCCCCGTTCTGACAGGATTGAAGATGTTGTTAGGAACTTGGTCTCAAGTTTTTGGCATGATCAGACTCGTCCATCATCAAATATTAGAGATGTTATGAGATACAGGATTGGACCTAGTATTTATGAAAATCATATCAAACATTGGCTAGACATAACACAATTTGAGATGTATATGAACTTTTGTAATGCATATCCTCATATAAAGATTGGGCAAACAATGTTTTACCAAGGTTAAAGCCATATTATGTGAAGATAAACAAGTTTTTTTGAAACTTGTTGTTGTAATAAATTATCATATTGAATTTGATCTCTACTATCCGGGTGTTTTTGAAAGATGAGAGAAGAAAAGATGTGGGTTTCAAATGAACCTCCTAAACAGGCAAGTTTTTTCATAAAGTCTATATTATGTGATCATGAAAATGGACCTCAAATAAACTACATAAAAGGAATTTGTGAGACATGTGGAAATTTGGCTAAATTTCCTTGAAGAATTGAGGATACTGACCTAACGAAACTGATAAATTGCAAGAGGTAAGTATTATTTTAGAGTTTATTTGTTTCAATTTCTCATAGATCAAGTTATTTGGATTCTCTTTGATGTAATGTTTCATTGATCAAAGTGTGGTTTATTAGTTATTCACATATTTTCTTGCGACCACCAATTTTAAATTATGTAAAAGTTGCAAAACAAATTTTGGGAAAGAATCCACAAGGTTGATCTATGTAGAAGAGGAGATTCCCATTGGAAAATTTATGGAAGATTTTTGAAATTTGATACGACCATACATACATCATTCATTTTTTGCTAAATGGCAAGCACAACAATTCCAAACATTGAGAGATACTTTCCCACATGGAATAGTTCTATCAGTAGTTGACTTTGCAGAAAATTACTCCTTTGTACATCAAAAGGAGATTCAATCAGAGTATTACTTTTCAAAGCAAATCACTATTATGGTTCATGTGTGTTATCGACATGCACAATCAGAATTGGATGGTGTTGAGAGTACAGATGAAGAACGAGCCATTAAAAAAGAATATCACTTTTATATTAGTGATGATAAAGAGCATGACACACTTTTGTCCAACATTGTTTTACAATATTTTTTGAGAATTTGAGAAGAAGGGGTGTCAAATTTGAAAATCATTTTGTATGGTCAGATGGATGTGTGGCACAATTCAAATCTTCCGACCATTCTATGCACTTTGTAGATATCATAAAATCTACAAAGCCGCACCACCACATGTTTGGAGTTTTTTTGAGGAGATTGTGCATGGAAGGGTGAAGCATGATAGAAGCGGGCTTGCATCAAGCAGCGAGCTTTAAAGAAAGCATCAAATGAGTTATCGAGGAAGATCATCCCCAAGACAATGCACATGATGTTGTTGAATGGTGCAAGAAACACTTTGCATCAAATGTGGTGGCACATCTTCAAGAACAAACCAACACATTCCACATAGAGTGTTTTGGGAGATATCAGGTATGTATAAATTGTACATTAAATCAAAAATTTGAATTTATTTAAATTTAAAATATATATACATATTTGTTCACATAAGTTTTTTGTTGTACATATATCTAGGTGTGGATAGAAGATTGATGCATGGATGCAAGAGGGTAGAAAAAACAAGATATTTGCATTGTGTTAGGAGTTCAGATAGTCACCATGGATGGA
>VDFB02190410.1:0-17475 GCA_007258455.2 Sequoia sempervirens
TCAAAATATAATACTGATATTCCAAACATTATTCATATTCTTAGATCATCTAGATATGTGTTATGATATGGTACTTGTTGAAAATTGTTGTGATATGGATCAATGATTGGATAGTTGTTCATGTGATTTGATTGTTTGCTCACATGATTGGATTTTATGTCATTGTCTAGCTGTTTCGGTAAACTTTGAAAATTGATTGCCCCCAGTTTGTCAACGTTTACCCCTAGTATTGGCACAACTTGCTGAAATGAATATGTACAATGATCAAGCCATGGTAAGACATTATTGCTCTAGGAAAATGATGGCAAATTATGATACTGATATGGCTCTAAGATGATGGTGAAAAGATACATGAAATGAAGTTCGAGAAGCTAAGTGCAAATTATGAACTAATAGATGGAGAGCTACAAATAGCATCTATTTTCCAAATTTTCACTATCTATCTTTATTGCATTTTTTCTGATTTCTTTTTGATTTTTTTTTGTATTTTGATGTTGTTTTGATTTTTTTGGATTTTGATGTTTTTTCTTTTCTTTTTGGATTTTGATGTTGTTTTGATTTTTATTTTGGATTTTGATGTTGTTTTGATGTTGTTTTGATTTTTTAAGGACATTTAAGATGGAATGGGATGACCAATTGAAGAAACAAGATGCGCCACAATACAAGAGAAGATGCACAATGAAGGATATGGTATGGAATATTTGGATGAAGTGAATAGGATAAGATGCATGGTTTTCAAGAAGATCCTTAACCTTCTCAAGATCAAAGGTGAAAATGAGGATAATGACCATGAATGATAAGAGGAAAATGGAAGATAGTATATGGATAGGGAGATGGATATGAAAGATAATATTTGGATGATAGGGGAATGGAGGAAGGGTTTAAGCATCAAGTTTCATGACTAATATCCCTCAAATATGTGCTCTAATAGACCATGGGAATGGGAATTAGACTTTTAAATTTTGGCATGATAGTAGAAGCTAAGGCCTTATTCAAAGCTTTGAATTAAAGGAGGAGAATGGGGATTGGATGTTGGATAATGGATAGGAGGTTGGAAGGCTTGGTGATGGATAGATGGAAAGGATGGAAAGATTAACATTGGCACACACCTTGAAGGGTGATGGAATGATGGAGGAAAAGTGTATTTGGAAGGTGATATGTTTTTAAATGGGAGATGGTGAGAAGCTTTCAGATTAGCAAATTTGGATGCCAATTTTTATTTTATTGCTTCTATGAGACTTTTAGGAATCCTCATAACTTTTGATTTTGATATTTCCTTTATGGTCCTTCGTGGCCTTTGATATATTTTTCTCTTTGATTTATGGACCTTTGCGGTCTTTGAATTATTTCTTTTGAATTGATGGGCCTTTGTGGCCTTTTGAATTATTCTTTTGCTTTGATGGGACTTTGCGGCCTTTTGAAAATTTCTTTTGATTTTTGGATCAAATTTTCTTTTATTTTTGCATGACTCTTCGAGGAGACATGTTGATCCTTTGATACATGTGGATTTTTATATTGAATCTTTTGACATTTGGCACCCAAATTGCTTCCAAAAGCAATGGGAGGAGTGTATTGAGATGACCGGTATGGAGGTATGATGGATGAGTTAATGTAGGAAGAATTTTGAAAGTGGATCAGGGATGTGTTCCTTTGTTGTTCTTGAAGAATAGGAGATGGAGAAATGTGGGACCCTAATATGGATGGAAGGGTTGATGAGCTAGGGTTGGGATGATAAGGGCCAAGGATAGATGGAAGGTTTGATGAACTAGGATAAGGACATAAGATAGATGGAGTGTTTGATGGACTAGGATAAGGACCTAGGATAGATGGAGAGTTTGATGGACTAGGATACCTAGGTTAAGCATGAGGTGTATAACCAAGGTCATGATATTTTGGATGTGCTTGGATAGAAAGGGGTTCTAGGATACCTTTCTCATGAAGGCCTAAGCCTTTTCCTTTGTAATTCATAATTTCACACATTCGTTTACCCATGGGATATGCATTGTTTGTGAAACAAGATGCAAGTCCATTTTGAGGAGGATATGATATGGATGAAAGGATAGGTGTTGGAAGTAAACTAGAGTGGATAAAGGTAGAGGATCCCAATTTATAGGTGCGGGGTTCATGGATAGCTTGAAGAGGCATGAGAGGCTCTTGACAGGAAGATGATGGGATACTTTGATCTTGACTAGGAAAAGAATCGTTAGATGAAGGAGATGGAGTAGCTTGATAATTAGATGGAATGGAATCTTTGGATAGGATGGAAGAATTGTTTTTCTCCTGGGATGCAATAGAATCATAAGAGAGTATGGATTCATTGAATGGGGTTGATGGAGAAATTGGAAGAATATTTTGTTCTTGAGATGGAAGAGGATTATCATGGGTGAATAATGAAAGGAGGGGATCATCATAATGTTCTTGAGAGATGGCATCTTGATCAAAGATAGGAAGGGTTTGTAGAATTTTGTTATCATGGGATGGAGTAGAAAGAATGTTTTGATCGAGATGTGTAGATTCAAAAGAATCATTGGATGTAGTGGATATGATAGAAGAAGGTGATTGAATGGAATCGTTATCTTGGGTGAAAGAATTGTGAGATTCATTTTGAATTATGAGGCATGAAGATAAATGCATGACATGATAGGATTGGCCAATTTTATTTGATGGCTTAGATTTTTCCTTCTCATTTAGCCTTAGCAAAAATTCAAAAACATTGAATTTGGATTATGTTGTTTTTGGAGGAGAAGAGGTTACATTCATATTTCCATTAAAGTACTTCTTAGTTGTGCTCCATTGTATTTCCTGGATTTTCCTTTGGAGTGCTCTTATTTGTTGGGTAAGAGTACTAAGATCATTTAAGGGAGTTTCAGTCCTTTTAGGATTTTCCTTAATTTTCTCCATATCGTAGTTAGAGGGAAATTTGGCACCTTGGTTTGCCAATAAAAGAAAGTATCCTTCTTTATTTCTCTCTAAGATCTTGTCCAAAATTATGTGAAACTGTGGATCCTATTCAGATTCTTGAATTTTATCGGTTATTTCATCATTTGAACTATTCCCAGTATGAAACCTATGAAAATGATTTTCTTCCCTATCACCCATGTTGTTGAAAATGAGATTGTAAGCCATGTTGTAAATGGGATTACTACTCTCACCTTCTTCTTGAATTCCTAGGATATGAGCTTCTCATTGAATATCCTCTCTCAGCTTATTGTATTGAGATATTGTAAAAATAGGCATATGATTTTGAAATGTTCTTCTAAACTTAGATCACAAGTTTGAGAAGTGCAAAAAAAATGATGATGTCTTGATTTGATAAGATGAAAATCCTATGATATGATCAAATGACATTTCTAGATCTTTATTGTGGCTTCCAAGATGAAAGGATATCAGAATCTTGTTCGGGAAGTTGAATCAATAATCAGAAACTTGTTTGAAAAGATGCACTTTTTGATATTTGATCCTAGTCTTGAAAAATATAAGTGTATCAAATAGCCTAGTTTGTTTTCAAGATCAGTGAATGATTTGGTTGGGGTGAGTGGGATATTGAATTGAAGGTTGCGATATGAAATAAAACTCAAGAGGTTGATTGTGATTGTGTCATTGAGATAGAGCTCTTCGTTGGAAATATTCTTGGGAATATAAAGGCTCTACAACATACTCGTCAGTAAATCTTGGTACCTATGAAGGAATTAGCGATAGTGAAGCAAGATGTTTCGACTCTTGTAAAGGAATTTTCTTTGTTGCGAAGTATTTGTGTAACCTAAATTTTTTCTAGGTTTCTTGATCCTATTGGCAATTGACTTCTTAACAAACTTGGTGGATTTCCAATCTCTAAGAATAGAAGATATTGGGGATGTAACTAATCTAATCATGATAAAAACTCATATTTTGGTAGAAAGACTGATTTAATCAAATTTTTAGTGCTTTCTTAGATGATCTTAGTCTAATTTAACATGACGAAAACACAAAAAATACTCTGAAAATAGTATTTTTTAAGCCCTATACTAAACATTCAGTGTATGTTCAAAATGTTTAAAAAAAAATGCTTTCAAAGGTTTTTGCACAAAATAGACAATTTAGGCAGACTCACTCTTAGTACTCAAGTAGGTCATCCTAATAACCACAACACACATCTTAGAACTACGTTGAATCACATAGCTGTGTTAGCCCTGAAGGGGCACCCATGTTTTTTCCTTTTCCATGCATGTACTCAAAGTGACATAAGTGGATATCGGATCCCCTGAGCAAATGGTCCTTGGTAGTTATATGGTGAGTATCTCGACGGAAGGTTCTTCCCTCCCGTTGCATTGTGATTATTAGGATGTTCGTAAACTGACATGGTTGGCTACTACACTAGGTTCATAGTAAGGGTTTCCATTCAGTGTGGAAATAATAAACTCCCTTAGGAGACCTCCCAACCTTTAGAACAAAGGCTTTGGGGATGGTTATCTTGCACACTACCAGAAAAAGTGGGTTTCCCTAGATTTTCTTTAAATTTTATAGTGGGGTGGAATAACTTGGATTTGGTTTGAACCCACTTGGGTCATTCCTCTTGGGTGAGTACTTTTTCCCACAAGAGCAAGCCCTCTAAAGGATGTAATAAACCATTAAAATTGTAGAAATTGAAAAGGAAAGTCTGGTATTTTGATCACCTAGTTAAGGGGAGAGTATATACCTATTTCCAAAGACAAAGCATACAGTGTTCTTTTTAGAGCCCAAATGACAATGATTTAATCTATGTCAAGATAATTTCTTCATGAAAAAAATTGTTCATTTTAACCACAAAAATCATTGTGTGGCAACAATCCTAGTTTTCTTCATTTTAATCCATGTCTATCCTAGGGTTGCTTCTTTTTAAAACCAGATGTGACTATCCTAGATTGGTTCTTTTTAAGCCAGAAAAGGTCCTGTCTTTGGAAGGTGTCAAACTTAGAACCTTGTTTAGTTACAACCTACATGCGCTAAAATATCATACATATGCACTAAAACAACTAGTCAATGCGCAAAAATAGACATCATAAGTGTTGTAGAAAACCTTAAATGCATTAAAAGAAATCCTAAATGCGCTAATCTAAAAATGCTTTTTTTTAAAACAAAATTTTGATGAAGTGAGCTAAATGGATGTGCCATTATGTTCCCTAGATGCATTGAAACAGTTCCCAGATGGGCTGAAAGACCTGCAAAAGCATTGAAAGAAGCCCTGTATGCACTAAAGAAACCCATAGATGCACTAAAATGTGATTTATTTTTTGAAAATCCAAACTTCAGAATGCAAAAACCTGTCAAAAACCCTGCAAGTAGATGCTAAAAATGGGGCAAAGGCCCCATAGTGGGCGCCAAAAAATGTGTGTGTGAATATGTGAGCTAACTAAAGAAATATAAACCAACACACCAATAAGACATTATATTGAAGAAAACTAATTAATAGATAAGCAAACTCTTAAAACAACAACTTCTTCGAAAGCATCTTATTGTGCTCTATCTCCAAGGATTCGTTGCAAGTATTGGCCCTTAGTTGGTGTAAGCAACAACTTGTTAGAATGACAACTTCAAAGAATGAGCTTATGCAAAATGCATGTCTATTTGCTAAATGATTTAAGCTATGATGTGAAAACTAAGATGCTATGAACTTGAAATAAAAATGCCTGAAAAGATTGCTAAATGCTTATTAGAATGCAACTATAGTAATAGCACTAAATTCACAAAATCTAGGATCCCTTTTCAACTCACAAAGAGGTTGTATTTGTAGATTTTTTGAGGCAAGAATCTAGTTGGAAAAGATCAACGGTCGAAAATAAGCCTTTCAAGATGAACAGTGAGAGATCCTGGAAGTTGAGAAAAAGATGGGAGGTTGAGAGAATAATGGAAGATGATTCCTCCTACACAATCTTTTCCATTCAAAATTGAAGGAAAGTTTCCATTTAAGGACTTAGTTGATAGTTGAAGATAAATCCCATAGTTAAATAATTAGGTTATTTAATTATATGTGACAAGGATTTTAGAATTTTCCATAATTAAATAATTAATATTTAATTATGTGTGAGAAGATGATAGAAAAGCATTTAATTAAATATGAAATGAGGAAAGTTTCTAATTAAATATTTTAGAATATTTAATTATATGAAGGGTGAAGAATTAGAAAGTGTTTAATTAAATATTCATAATATTTAATTAAATGTGGAAAAGGAATTTAGGGGAATATCATTTAAATTTAAAATTCAAACTTATGATAATTAATATAAATAAATTTTAAAATTTATTTAATTAATTAAGAGGAATATGGAAGATGGTAATAATTAAATAAAATTAATTATTTAATTAAATTAGAAGAATTAGAAAGTGAATGATATAAATAAATAATTAAATTTATTTTTTTGTAGATGACTTTAGAAGATTAATTAAATAATTCATATTTAATTACTTACTAGGCTTGATTTAATGTGACCATTTTTAGATGTATACAAGAGGTATCTAATTTTGGAACAAATCCTCTCTATATGCCTTCAAGTTATCATTAGACCAAGCAAATACATGCCTATACTTTCTCAATAAATAAATTAGTGTTTCTTTGATCTAGGGCTTCATTTCTTCCCCATACAAACTTTCTTTGGAGCATTTTCAGTACCCAAATTGATTTCTTCAAGGTCATCTTGGTGGGTGGAATTTTTCTTAATAGTACTTTTATCAGGAGCATCAAAAACCCTTTCCAAAGCAACAAGACCCTTCAGAATTTTGTTTGTCTTTTAGAGTTGCATCACCTCTTTACTAAATACTATCTCTTTTCCATCAACCACCTCAACAAACGCTCCAAAATCAATTTCCTAACTTTCATATTTGTATATGCAATGCATGAAGTTGAATATATCTTCATCATCATTGAACACCTATATATTTTTAATGTTGTCTGGAACAAAAGGCCACATAATTAACTCAACCTTTGAGATACCAGAAAAATTCATATCATTTGGCCTTAGTGCTATATTGGCCAACAAATTTTCCACAACATTTTTAATCCTCTACACCTAATCAAGTCCAAAGGCATCAAACAATTCTATTGAATTCCAAACAACATTTCTATACTGTTTTAACCTCTCTTTTTTTGAAAAAAATCTGGACCTAATCTAGGATAAAATAAATTCTGAGTCACCTAGGTCTCTTAGTTTTTCGAGTCTATGTTTTTTGCTAGCCTTAATGCCAACAGTAGAGGTTCATACTCAGCTACATTATTGGTGCAAACAAACAACAATGAGAATTAAATATTGAAATTTTTACCACTTGGTGGAAAAAATATAACCCTTGCACCAGACCCTTCCTTAGAACAAGCTCCATCAAAGTACATGGTACACAACTCATCTTCACTAACTTTCTCTTTTACCTCCCTTTCATGGGTGCAAGTTTTTTGTCTTATTCTTCTTCAAATTTCTCAACCCTAAAGTTATTAATGTCTAGATCAAGAAAAATGAATATGATCCTTAGGTTTATTCCCTTCAATCATATATATATATATATTTGTAAACATGGGTTTTGGTACCCTAATGGTCTCTTTCACTTCTAAGATCTTTCACCTAAAAGGAAAGGAATAGGGTAAAAAACACTATGTTCACACTCAAGATAAATGTAATATGGATGGAATATGCCTAGATGAGATGAAATGAATGCAAACTACTGATAAAATAGCTTGATTATGCATACAAAACTAAGAAATGCAAAGTATTTGAAAACACACTGTGATATGCAAAAGGAACTAAAAACATGAACAAAAATAACAAAACTTAATGAGACTGAATGAGGTGCACCTGGACACTGAAATTTGATGAACATAAGAGGTTCTAGAATGTTGTAGAGATCAATGTTGAAGCTCAGTAGGACTCATTCGCCATAGATGGCAAATTAGTTCTATTTCTTGTGAAAATTGTTGGAACAAGTTTCAGGATGTTGGGAACAAAAAACTTTTGAAAACACTTTTTCCGGCATGTCAGTGGCACTCATTTTCCACAGATGGAGAATTAGTCAACTTATAGATTTTTGAAAAGTCAAGGGTCAACTCTATGGATCCTGATCTGCACTTTTCTGCCTAATAGGTTGTTGGATCTGAATCTAGAAAATTTGATAGGAAATTGTTCTCCAAGCTTCAAATAGGGTTTTGTTGACTTTGAATGATCTTTGACAATTTGATGACACTTTTAAGACCTATCTCTTTGAAAATTTTAATACAAGACCTACAAAACACACATGCAAAGAGGGAAACAATGTTAAGGGTTAGAGTATAGGGGTTTTCCTTGATCAAACCCTGGTTTGGTAATTAGACACTTGATAATGACATGAAATAAAGAGATAATGATGAAAAAATAACATACAATGTCATAAACTCACCAAACCCTCGATATTGAAGTCTAAAGATATGTTGCTCTAAGATGCTTGAATGCTTCATTGAATGATGAGGAATGCTAGAATGCTATGATGGAGGAATGCATACTTGAATGAATGGGTGAATGGGGGGTTAAAATGAATAGAGAATCATGTATTTATACACAATTATGCCCTAATTTCTTGAACATACAACATAACAGGCCACCTTAGGTCCTAAGAAATAAAAACTTTCCAGTAATTTGAATTTATTTTGCATTTTCTACCAAGAGGGACTTATTCGCCGCTAATGGTGAATGGGTCCCACTCAAGGTAGGTGAATGGGTGTCAGGAATTAAGTTGTCTTAAATGATGTTTGTCGGGTTTATATTCAAAAATATACTTAATTAATGCATGTAAGTACATAAAGGGGCCAAATAAAGCATAATAAATGTGTATTTATTGATGACAAGTCTAGAAAAACATGAAAGTTTGTTACAATACTTTACAACACTTTAAAATAAGACTTGATAAGTGATAAAAATGGGGTATGTAGGTGAATTATAATAAGAAGAGTCAAGAAAATGTGAAATTTTTTTACAACACTTCACAACACCTTTACAAGACATCATAAAGTCTCAATGATTCACAAAGATTCAAGACCTAATGTGAATGTGTGGGCCACATTGCAACATTAAATCAAGGAAAAATCAAGCCAATTAAGCAAAAGGAGGGGAAAAACAAGAAAAGTAGAAGGGTTACTTTTTCTATGTTCACATTTAGCCCCCACTTTAGTGAGAGGATGAGCTTGCTTCAATCTCACACTAAAGTAGAGCAATGCATCTCAAGAAGGAATCCATTGAACTAATGCTCAGTGAGATGAGACAACAACGATCCAGAGGGATGATAAAGCCCCTAGGATGAATATCCCATGGAAAAACTAAACATAAGCATAAAGAAAACACATGAAATATAAAGAGAGGAGAAGGAAAGAGAAAGATGAAAGAAAGAAATAAGATCAAGCTTCGATCATTTGTCTAGCCTATTGTGGATCAGATCTAGGCTATTTTCTAGAAAGAAATTGTATACTCACTCTGGGGCGATGGAACTCATGGCTATTTGTAGGGTGAGAAATCGAAAAAGGTGAGAAACATACACTCACGACTAGTATTCATGCACAAACACGCAGGTGGCTATGGGGAAAAGTCATGCCTCAAAATGGGCTTCTTGCTCAACCATACTAAAGTTATACCTCCTGATAACTTTAATAAGGGGCCACAAAGGAAAATGTTTTTTCGTGCTTCATGAGACAAGAAAATTTTCGTATGCTTAGAACCCATGAACAAATGTGATGGCACCATAGGCATGCAAGCTGTGATATGCGAGGTGGACATATAAATGCAAAATGCAACATGAAAAGAATGTTCAAAGGAGTCTTTCTTAGTTCATGTGAGGTCTATAAGCTAGGGAACATTGTGTCTATTGTCTCCAAGAGAGGACTAATAAAAAAATATAATATTCGCAACTTAGGGGATGTAGTGTGTCACATCATGCCACTAAGAGGAATGTAATATGCTAAGATAGATCATGCTTATGAAGGACATTATACCCAATGTCACCCATAAAGCAACAAAACACATCGTATGAGACAAGAAGGCTGCACTAAGAACCAAGAAAAAAGGAAAAATGTAAAATGAATAATGCCAATGTATGCCCCCACTTTAAAGGAATTTCTACACACTGTTTTGTGAGAAATTACTTTAAAGTAGTGAATGAAAAATGCAAAAGAAAAAATGAAATAAGCCATGAGAGCCAATTTGGAAAGCCCTATGCCAAGTCATATGTTTTCAATTAAGGATACATAATGCAAATAAAAAAGGAACAAAAGAAAGAGGGGTTGCCCCAAAAAAGGAACAAACCAAACGCATAAGAGATCTATGGATTTGGGGTTAGTATGTTCATTGCTACAATGTTTTTATTAAACAACTCAGAATTGTCATCATTCCCCAAATACACATATAACTAGAAGAATGACACTAAGAGAGCGAAAACAAAAAGAAAAAGAATCTATTTTAGGTCAACATGGAAGAGAGCTAGGATGTTTCAACGCTTTGCATCTTCCCCAAAAGGAAAACACAAAATAAAAGGCGAAAAGAGAAAAGTAAAAGGTGAAATGAAAAAGAAATCCTTGTGGCTCAACATGAAGGAGACATTTCAGTCTCAATGCCTTGCGTCATCCCCAAAAGGAAAACACAAGAAAAAGATAAAAGTAAAAGGAAATCTGGTCATTTTGGGTCAACATGGAAGAGACATAGGGCATCTCAATGCTTTCCGTCAACCCCAAAAGGAAAACAAAAAATAAAAGCGAAAGCAATGTATGACATATAGAAGAATGAAAGGAAAAATAGAGGAATTGCACAAAGAGAGAGAGAGGACATCAAACAACACGTCACGAGGGATCACATTATGCACATGCAATCACACTAAAGAAAAGAAAAGAAAAAGAATGTAAAAGGATAGTAAGGAAAATGCAAGTCAACCATATAACAAGTCATCCACCTCCCAATCATGTTCGGAAGGTGGAAAACTGGTGGGGGGGACAAAAGCAAGGCCCAAACTAGGTGAAGTGCTAGGTTCATCACTTTGTATAGGAGATATCTCGATTAAGCTCATAGACGAGGAAAGCAATGTGTTTAATTCACTATGTATGTCTTCGTTGATTTTTGTTGTTTCCTCATTGTCATCTAGGTTAATCACAATAGGAGGACAAATGATTATACCTAAAGGAGAGAGTATTTCTTGCTATGATTGTTTTATTGGATTACTTTTTGGTGGGTTAGGAGGAGGGTTGTGATGCATTGCTTCTGTCAAGTGGGGATTATGATTTTCTTTATTTTCTTCATGTAACTAATGAGCACGAAGATGATGTTGATGCCTACGCTCCCTAGCACCTTGGTTTTTTTTATTCTATTTTGAATTTGTGTGGGTGTAAGAGCATGTTGATCTATCATAGACTCTTTTTATTCCCTAAGGGGAGGAATAGAAGGAACCATAGGAGGTGGGTCAATCAATTTCTCTTTTACTTTATAAACTTGTTATATGTGAGGGGGGGCATAATGGGGTTTGTTTCATTATCTCTTTCACATTTGGATGATGAAGGTGAAGTGTTTGTTGTTGGTTGATATTGAATTATTGGCTTAGGTTTAGGTTGAAGCATTGTCTCATCTAGGATGGGAGTGTCGTATGGGATGGGGACATTTTTTTTTTGTTACAACAGATGTCCCCGCGGCCCCCCGCCCAGCGTCACCTAGAGGCGAGCGGGGGGCGAGACTAGTCCCTACGAGTGTTTGCAGCGCCGGCCACCACATTCACCAGGTAAGTACCGAGAGCGAAATCGAACCCGAGACCATGAGGAGCCATCCCACAGCCTCAAGCCAATCCCCACCCGAGCCGCGGATGGATGGGGACATGTTACACAGAGACAATTCCTCTATTTGTTTGGCTTTAAATTTTTGATAGGCAATGAAAAAGAATTCTTTGTGAGGTATTATGGGTTCCATGGGCTCAAGAAAAAAGGCTTCTAAAGATAAATCCCCTTTAGAATATAAAGGGTTAAATCCACTATGGTGAATAGTGAATATGTCATTGTCGAGTGGAAACTTCAAACATTTGTGAATGAATGAAGGGACAAATTTCATCGAGCAAAGCCATGGATGGCCTAGCCATAGATGAAATTGATCCAACTATGGAATGATAAAGAATGTTACATCCAATGTTTTAAGTCCTATCTATAATGGAAGGATGATCGATCCTATCATAATGCAAGTGAAACCATTGTGTGTTTTGATCCATGCTCTCAATTTTTCATAATCATCTTGACAAATGACACATTAAATTTTGGCATTGAATTGGTAAAAAATTGTAAATTTTGATTAGACTTATTGCCTTGAACATTAACATTTGAAATAGATAGATGACATGAATCAATGAGGTCTTGCACTAGGTGTTTAATATGCTTACACTATTATGTGTCATGTCCATTTTGTCTATGATAATGGCAATAAGCGTTGGGTTGAAAGGTTGGAGGTAAAGGCTTAGTAGGATCCAGTGGTTTAACAATAGGTAAAGTAATCATCTATTGTTGCAAAATTTGGGACATTTTGTTATGAAGAGTGTCTGGTAAAGGTGTAAACTATCTTTTTGGATCTTCATAGCTATAAGGTATCATGGCTTTAATAACTGCTACTTGGTTGTTGATGGGTTGAGTTGGTTGTTGAGGAGGGGGGTTAAATTGTAAGAATCCTTTGTTTGGTTTTCTAAAGGGTTGTGAATTGTTTGGGTTGACATGTTTAGATTTCTCAACTCAGCTAGAAGTGGACTTGGCATCACGACTACTAACCAAATTCTAATAGTCACAAAGGGATGTACATAGATGCATGAAAGGGAAATTTCATCATGGTAAATTTATCTTGAATTTGACTTTGTAAATTTTCAATGAACATCTTTTGGAGATGTGGATTAGGAACCTTGACATCGATTTGGGCATAAAGTGACTGATAGTGTGAGATGAAATTTGTCACCTTTTCATCCACATTTTGTTTACATCTCATTAAATTAGCCAATCTCTTTTTGGGAGTCATGTGCACTTGGAAATGATTTATGAATGCATCAACATGTTCATTAAATGAACAAATTGAATTGTTCAGTAAAGAGGAAAACCATTCCAAGGAAATGTCCTTTAAAGTCTTAGGAAATAGTTTATCTAACAATTTATCAAGGAGAAAAGCACTACATAAGGTGATATAGGCATTAAAATGATTAGTAGGATCGCCCTTCCCTTCATACTTGTCAAATCTAGGTATCTCAATTCCTTGTGGCACTAGTGTTATTCATATTTCCAAAGATAATGGGATGCTATAGACATAATAGGTGGGTGGTGAATTTTGAATTTGGATTATGGTGGATATTTGTTGTTGCATAGAGGAAATAGTGTGGAAGAGTTGTGTTATGAGAGGGTAAGTGTAAGTGGTATGAGGGGGAAGGGAAAGTGGTGATGGAGTGTATATAGTGGTAGGGCAAGTGAATTGAATACTAATAGATGGTATGGTGGAAGAAGATAGGACATGTGATGCCACATAAGGATTAGGAATGCTAGTAGGAATAGTTGAGGAAGGAATCACATTGCTAATCGGTTGCATTGTGGTTGTAACTTGAGGAGGGGTATAGGTAGGTATGGATGCTATTGTTGAAGGAGGGGTATTAGGTCCTCCTTGAGTAACCACAATGTTTGCTGATTGAGATGTACTAGAGGTGGCAAGAGAATGTTTGTGGTATATCTTAGTAATTTTTTTCATAACGTTTAGGCCTTCATCACTTTCAATTAGGAAATGGATGTTTTCTATAGAAGGAATCACTATGGTTGAAATGTTTTCAAGACACAAGTTATCTTGAAGATGTATTAAGTCCTCATGAATGTTAATGACTTTGTCTTGTGGAATGTGATAATTTTGTGTATCAACTTGCATGCTATTGGAAGGAAAAGCATTTCTAAAGGTAGGGTCCATGCCTAGTGTACTAGTTACAATACTAGGAGTGGAAGCATTAGAAAATACAAGATCCACAATGAGAGTATTATCCTGGGATAACATGAGTCTTGAGCTTCTTCTCACTAAGGTATTAGCAATAGGACACGAAACACTCATGCAAATATTTTTAAATGTGGGTGGATTGAAATTCAATGAAAATAAGTGCAATAAAATGTTAATAACTACAATTATAGAAACTGTAATAGCAACACAATAACAAAAAACAAAAATGCAAAAAAATACTTAGAAAATTCAAAAAAATACAGTGAAAAATGTACAACTAGACTAATTTTCCTAGGTTGGTGAATGAGTCTAGGGATGCATTTTTTCAAATTTTTTTAGAAAATTTAAGATGAATTTATGATTTTCATATTTTTTTATGCAAAACTATGATGCAGATGCAGAATTTTAGTGTTTTTAAATGATTGAAAATGCAAAAATGAACTCTATATGATCTTTTCACTAATGCAATTTTGAAAACCCTAGGATGCAAAACAATGCAAAACCTAATGCAATGTTGATGCAAACTAGCCCTAGGATGTAATTGCACTTGAAATCAGAAGTAAAAATTTTCTACGGATGGATTCACCAAAATGTAAACATGGGTTTTGGTAACCTATTGGTCTCTTTCACTTTTTGGATCTTTCACTTAAAAGGAAAGGAATAGGGTAAAAACCGCTATGTTCACACTCAAGATTAATGTAATATGGATGAAATATGCCTAGATGTGATGAACTAAATGCAAAGGACTGATAAAATAGATTTATTATGCATACAAAACTAAGAAATGCAAAGTGTTTGAAAACACACTATGATATGCAAAAGGAACTAAAAACATGAACAAACAATAAAAGAACATAATGAGACTGAATGATGTGCACTTCGATGCTGAAAGCTGATTTTGAGAGGTTTTGGAATGTTTTAGATTTTAGTGTTGAAGCCCATTAGGACTCATTCGCCAAAAATGGCAAATTAGTCTTGTTTCTGGTGAAAACTACCAGAACAAGTTTCAGGATGTCAGGAACAAAAAAGTTCATAACACACTTTTTTTCTAGCCTGACAATTGTTAGGGTTAGACTGTAGATATCTAATAGTTAAATGCACATTTTATCAATAAAATAGAGAAATAAAACACAGAAAATTATATAAAAAACAAGACAACACAGCGAATTTAATGTGGTTCACCCAAACCGGGCTACATCCAAAAATTGTAGCCATCCAATGATTTTATTATCCAGTGTGAAATATATTACAATCTTGCTAATCATGCCTTACTACAACCCCCATCCAATCCACTTATAACAAACTTTTTTGAAGCTTCCAGAATTAGGGTCTTACAAGGTAATTCTTTTTCTTTTTTAGTGATGACATGAAAAAAAGGGGAATTTTTTTTTCTTGGGGGTTGCCGCAACTGATCTTTGTACAACAATTTCTCATTGAACATGACATCCCTACTACTCACAATTTTTTAATTTTTAAAATCAAAAAGGCTATAACTAAATTCATCAATGCCATATCCAACAAATATACATTTCTTTGATTTTGCATCAAGCTTGGTTCTATTTTCGGAATCTACATGTGCAAATGCTTCATAGCTCAAGGTCTTGAGAAAAGAATAACTCACCTTCTTACCTATCCATGCTTCCTCTGGAATACCACAACCCAAAGGATTAGAGGGACCTCTATTGATTAAATAAAAAATAGTGTTTACAGCCTCTGCCCACATGTTTAAAAGGCAGCCCAACATGCAATCTCATAGTTTGTGCATGATTCATTATTGTTCTATTCATGCTCTCAGCCACTCCATTTTCTTGTGGAGTCCATGGAACCGTTTTCTACCTAAAAATACCATTAGAGGAACAATAGACTTCAAAATACTCGCTGCAATACTCACCACCATTATCAAATCTAAGACATTTTAACTTTTTACCTGTCTCATTCTCAACCAAGCTTCTCCATTTCTTAAAAGTTTCAAATACATCAATTTTTTTCCTAAGGAAATAAATCCATACCTTCCTTGTTGCATCATCAATAAAAGTGACATAATACAGAGAGCAACCGAGAGAAGATACTTGAGTTGGTCCCCATACATTTGTATGCACAAGCTCCAATTTCTCGTCTTTTTTTTGCTTCCCATCCTTGAGAAAACTAACTCTCTTTTGTTTTCCATACACACAACTTTCACATAAATCCATATTAACACATTTCAAACTTGGTAAAACATTCTTTGAATGAAGTACTTTCATAGCTTTTGCACTCATTTTCCCAAGTCTATTATGCCACAATGTTGATTCAGAATCCATAGCAACTGTTTGATTTTTTGCTTGCTAACTGCAAAACTAGATAATGATAAAATGGTCATGTCTATAATCATTAATTAATTAAATATTTATTTAATCAGTTTTCTAAAGTCCTCTACATATGATTAAATTTAATTAATTTAATTATATTGTTCACATTCATCTTATTCTTCTTCCATAATTAAATAAATTTATTTTATTTAATTATTTTCATATGTCCACTTAATTAATTAAATAGATACATTTTATTTATTTAAATTAATTATCATTGTTTCAATTTAAATTAAATCTTGATTTAATTAAATTTAATATCTTTTCTTTTATTTAATTTCTTCTTCTAATTAATTAAATATTTCATTTAATTAATTTCATAAAAGTGATTTAATTAAATAAACCTTATTTAATTAAATATCTTATGGTTTCTTTCTAAAACACAATTAGATATTTTATTTAATTGTGAAATCTTCATTTTTCTTCTCATATTATAATTAAATATTTTATTTAAATATGAGATCTTTTGCTTTTTTCAAAAATCCTGATTAAAGCTTTCTTCTTATCACAAACTTTCTTCTGCTTTAAAAGCTTAATTAAATATTTCATTTAATTAAGAAAAAGCTGAATTTCATCCACAAATAAATAATTGAATTTTTAATTCATTATTTATCAACTTTTAAATCTTTCTTTTATTCTTTTAAAGAAAGATGATTTCTTATCTTCTTATCTTTTCCTCTTTCATAAAAATGGAAAAATCTTGTTTTCAAGTTTTCTTCTATTTTCTCTTCAGTTTCATCTTTCTTGACCATTCAATCACGGGGAATTATCACAGCCGTTAATCAAGGCGGTAATCAAAATCATTCAAAAAACTCTATAAATACCTGTGTGAATCCAAGCATTGGTAATAGGTAATTAATTAGAGTTCATGCATTTAATCCATTTAGTATTCATTTATCATAGCATCATGGTTATTTCAAACATATTAGTCTTATTTCATATCATAGCTTAATCTTGCATCATGCATCACATTTGAATCTTATTCTTTAGGAAGACATTTTGTTGAGCCTAGCCTACAATTTGAGAACAAAAGCTGGAATCGACAAAAACACTAAAGATAGAGGACGATAGGACGACAATCGAAGCAGAATATTGAGTTTGCATTTACTTATTTCTTTCGCTCTATTTTGATACAATGTCTTATTGGTGTGCTTAAATAGTATTTTATTTCAATTCATTTACGCATATTATTT
>VDFB02190411.1:0-25695 GCA_007258455.2 Sequoia sempervirens
CATCATGATTCTCCATTGGCATCTATCATCAATTCTTCAATAATGCTTGATCTTTCATGACAAAATGAGCTTAAAAAATTGCAAAAAGATAGTAGACATTTGCTACTCCAAGACTTCACTTCTTCTTGCTTCTTTCTCTTCAATACTTGATCTAATGTGAAACTCTTTTCTTGCTCTTGTCTTTCTTACTTCTCTTCTTCTAGTGTAAAATGAATGTAAAACTTAGATTTATAGGCTTCCTTCCTAATTTTCCAATTACCATATCTCTCGAAAGCTAACATGTGAAATTTGAATTTGAAACCTTAAAATGCCACCAAAAACATATCAAAAGCTAAGTTTAGGGCACTTAATGAGGACCCAATCACCATAGGTCCCAACCTAAATCATTAAGACTCCTAGAATGTGAGGGAATTCATTTGATCGCTAGCATTTGTTCAATGCGGGTTGTGGTGTCGGGAATTAAATAAAATTAAGTTAAATATGCCTTTGGATGCATGATAAAGAGGTATTAGGGGCCTATTAATGGGATTTTTTTTTAAATACTAGAACCTTGCAACATGAGCATAAAATATTTTGATTGTTCTAGTTTTCATTGATGTCAACATTATGAAAACATGGTGAGAAACACATTTGGTATACTGGAAGTTGATCTCTACTGGAAGTGTTCTCATGTGTTGATCCAGTACATTGGTTTTTGAGTCTATAATTCATTGCAAGATGAGATATGAATCTACTCTCTTAATCTCATTATTATGACTCATTTAGATAGCTATATCCAGGATCTTGAGAAGTTTTGTGTTGTGTATAAAAAGTTATCAATGACAAAGTTTAACTATGTACGCTAAAGTTATTTTTCTAGTCAGTATGCCAATATGGGAGATTTTGCATATTCTTAGAAAGAACATTCTGGTGTTGTGGTTCTACTGGTGATCTCTTTGATGTTAATGTGAAGATAAAATGAAGTAATGTTGGATCCAAAAAGTGTTTTACTCTAAGTGTGTGTTGGTTTGGATTTTTTATGATTAGTTCCTATTCTTGGCCAACCTAATATATGGCATGTATTAAGAAGAATTCTACCTAGAAGATATTAGTTGGACCTTGTATAGATCTACATCAACTTGATATAATACACCACATAGATAAAAATGTTTAAAATATTATATGGTGTCGACATGAGATATTTTTGATTGGTTTATTTACATCTAATTAGGTTGACCCAATTGATGTATGAAATATACTTGTGTATATACATAAGAAGTTTTGGAGTTGAAAAAGGTGTATAAGAATAAGTGTATGTGAAAAGGGGAAAGGATGTGCGAGCTTAAATGATTTATCAGTTGTGAGAAACATATTGTGGAAGGAGGCAAGGATCAAAGTAATATTGTTATGTGACTGTTATGTAGAGTAGTACTTCACATTCAAAGCCTCATTGGAATATAACACAACACATTGAAGGTGCCTTCCATCAGTTTATACTCTTGGTAATGAGCTATATCTTTTGTATCTTGGTGGTTAGCCATTTCATTGTATATTTTAGTTGTAAACCTTCTAAGGATAGTGAGTCTTGTTAGTGATCCCTGTAATATTCTATATTTGGATATAATATATTGTGAGCTAATCCTCACCATGGTTTTTCCCATTTTGGGTTTTCCATGTAAAAATTTGGTGTTGATGTCTTTTGTGTTGTGATATTAATTTCAATCTCTTCATTTTGGCTTGCAATCATATGTGCTTTAATAATTGGGTGGACTGCATCTAAATAGTTTTATGGAATATTGATTCAAGCCCCTCCCAGTATTCTAGATAATCAATAATTGTTATCAGAACCTGGTTCCTCTAAAGAGGAAGGTCCCAAAATTTGAGTATATGGAAGATAAAAAATTTCTTATTCCTTCGGAAGAAATATTTATTGAGCCTATAGAAGAAAATAAAGATTTGAAGGAAAGGATGAAGGAAGAAAATGAGTGTATTAAGGATCTAAGGGAAAGACATCAAGAAATAAATGATCAATTAAAAAAGGCATATGATGATATCATTGGACTGCTAGAACAATTGGAACAAAATAAAAGAATTGAAGGATGTCAAAAAGCTGAAATTCAAAAGAAGGTGGATGAATGTACAAAGCTTGAGCAAGAAATGGAAAATTTGAAATCAGATCTAGGATAGGAAAAAGGACATGAGGATAAAATCAAGACAAGCACTACAACACTTGATGAGTTGATTATTTCTTAGAGACTTGCAAAGCATAAAAGTGGTTTAGGGTTTGAATAAGGACAAAGTTCAAATGTGAACCTACCTCTTGACATGAAGATTCAATGCAATGATGGGTGATTCAAGAATCATAGAAGAAATAACAAAAGGAATCCCATCAAACAACCTAATTCTCAAAGGTATTTATCTTTTAATGGTGTTTGTTATTTTTGTAATAAATTTGGACATAGGACAAAAGATTGTAAAAGTAGAATGAATGATACTTTATCATTCTTTGAAAAATGTTTTGAGTGCAAGAAGATTGAAAATAAGGTTATGGAATGTAGAAGTTAGAAGTTGAACAAAATTTTTTTATCATTTAATGTCTATGGTTATCACTGTAACTTATTTGGACATAGAAAATTAATGCAAATATAGATTAAATAAAAGAAAACTAGATGGAAGATTTGTTTTGTCATGAGTGCAATAATATGGAATATTTTGCTAGAGTCTGCAAAAAAAGAAGGATAAAAAATAAATATCAAGAAAAGAGACATGAACCAATCATAGACCTGAAATGAAATGAAATGAAAGATTCTGGAGAAAGGAAGGAAAATTTAAGTAAGCTAAATCAAGATCATCAGTTTTACTTTTGTTGTCCTTTGGTGTAGATACGCCCATCAAATTTTGAGTCAGGCAATGACTAAGGGGGAGTAATAATCATAAAAATTTAATAAACCCCTCATCGATATGATGTCACATCATGACAAAAGTGCACATTTAATAAGGTTTCAAATTCAAGACTTCATGTGCAAGGAATTTTCAGACACATGTGTGAAGAATGAAGTTCACAAAATTTAAAAGGATGGAAGTGTACATGAATTCCAAGATGATCTACTTAAAATTTAAAGAATTTATTTTAGAAACATTTGTAATGAAATAATTAAATTTAGAAGTATCAAGGAAATCTCATTCATCAAAAGGCATTTGTGAAAAAGGAGAAGTGTGCAAAAGAAGCTTGAAGAAACTAGAGCAATTCCATATAGGAGAGTTTAAGGATTAGGTGAAGGAATATGTAAGCAAAGTGGATTCAAAGCATGCTTCGGAAGTCGAACATCTAAATTTGTTCTTTGTTGATGATTATAGTGGTATTTTTCTTAAAAAATATCTCAATTTTATGTCATGGATAATTCAAAGGTGGTGAATATTTTGGATAGATGGAAAATCAAATTAAGGAAGTATTCTCTAAAAAATCTATCAGAAGAATTCATTGATCCATTTTCTAGCATTTCACCTAGAGTATTACCTACTAAAGACATTTATGCATATGCTTATAGTAAAATTGAGGAAATGTCACCATTTCGATTGAGTATTCTATGGAATAATTAATTGGAAGAAAATCATGATGCATACAAAATCTTAGTTGAAATGAAGTTGGCTATATGGCGCAAAGCCCCATTGCTTGAATTCGACAAGAAATACATTTGAATGGCTTTAAGTAGGATTCATGACATGAATCTATTTGGATTGATGAATGACACTTGATAACCAAAGAAGCTATAAGAGATGTAAATATTTTTTATTCCTTTGGACTAGCTCCCAGATCAAAGAAATTTAATGAACAAGAGATAATTGAGATGATTGGTACGACCCTAGAAGGAAAATAACTCATTTTGAGTATAATTAAAGATCCATTCATTCAATTTGTTGTAATGGTTATTGGACACAAAATTTTCTTACCAAGAAATGACCATATAGTTTCTACTGTTGCCATTTACACTACTCTTGATATGGTTAGGAATGAAGTGGATTATGATCTTTGTGAGCTACTTTGATTGCATTTGTTGAAGCACTTAAAAGAAATCAAGAAGAGAGATAAAAGTACATTTCAATATGGTACCTTAACAATTTTTTTACTCTTTTACTTTATGAAAGAGATACTTGTGATTGGAAGGATAGATTGGAAAAACTTAGAACCAATAGCTCATAGAGATTAGGAATTGGATGAAAAATCTTGGTGGTTTAGATGCACAAGAAACTTCTCTTGTTGCATTCTTTGGAACATTTCAAATGAGAATGAATAGAAGAACAATAATTCCTTAAAATGTGATTGAGAAGTACTTTGGAAACATTAATTTCCTAGTTTCTATAGATTTTTGTTATATGGAAGCATTTGAATTCAAATTGGTATGGATTTATGAACGAAATTATGAAGTAACTGAGGCTAAGATTGATCATTATGCAAAAGTGCTTCTAGAAAGTCGTATGAACCCTAATGTAGAAGAAATTTATATGACTGAAGCCTCCGAAAGTGCAACTGGAATAAGAAAGAAGAGAAAAGGTGTTGTTATCAAACATGAAATCATAGAAGGAAATGAATTAGAGAGAGTTCAACATGAGCATGAAAGAATAAATATTCAATAAGCATTAAAGGAGTTGTAAAAAGTGATCCCAATGCTAGCTTCAATTCATATATATCAATTGTGGAAAATATTAGGAATACGATTAAATCTTTAAAAGAATACATCTTCAAACTAGTAGAACATACTGGAAATAGGTATTCAAAAGAAAATTTAAAAGATATCAAGAGGAAATGTGTAGACACACATTATAGAGTTTTGAAGGAATTGAAGGAACTATAAGACTGCGAGAAAGAAGATCAAGAGTTTCTTTCTTTTTGTTTAAATTGGTCATATAGGACACTAAATGTAAGAGATGAAATAAAGAAAATCAAAACTCGAATGAGTACTCAAGCATATGTGTATAGCTTGGAAAATGATAGGGAAAATTAAAGATGGTCCTACATTGTCCAGCTACATGAAAAATTATTTTCCCTACAATATGAAAGAATAAAAGTACTTAAGAAGTTTGTGGCACTAAGAGATATGGTAAAAATTAGACACATCCCTGAATCAAGTGCTCTTGTCAGTATTAGTAATCTATTAGAAGTTAATCTTAATCCCAATACTTTGAAAGATGGTATAGAGCTTTGACTAAGCTTAAACTATTATACAAGACTTTTGCAAGTGCTAAAGGATCATGGGAAGAAGGAAAATCTACAATGGAAGATATCTTGAAGAATCTCAAAGCCTCTTCATTATGTTAACATTGTTTCATGATGCTTGATCAATTATTTTTGTGTACATATTTGAGGAATTATATTGGACCCTTTCATGACATTTACCGTTGATGTAAAAATGGGAGAGATATATAGATAAAGGATTTTTTTTGACAAGAATAATTTTGTAAGGATTAACCTTGAAAGGGGGAGTATTTAGTTGTCGTTTATCAAGATAAAAATGTTTTTGGTTTGCATGTTGCCATCAATTCCAAAGGGGGAAATTTTTGGAAATATGGGAACCTTGCAACACGAGCATGAATTGTTTTGATTGTTCCAGTGTTTCCATTGATGTCAACATTATGGCAACATGGTGGGAAACATATTTGGTATACTAGAAGTTGATGACTACCAAAAGCATTCTCTACTATTGAGCTAGTATGTTGGTTTTTGAGTTTAAAATTAATCGTAAGATAACATATGACTCTTCTCTCTTAATATCATTATTATGACTCATTCAAATAGCTATATATAGGATCTTGAGAAGTCTTTTGTTGCATACAAAAAGTTATCAATGATAGAGTTTGACTCCATATGCTACAATTGTTTTTCTATTTAGTATGTCAGTATGGGAGACTCTGCATATTCTCAAAAAGAACATTTTGGTATTGTGTTTCTAATGGTGATCTATTTGCTCTTAATGGGATGAGAAAATAAACTAATGTTGGATCCAAAAAGTGTTTTACTTGAAGTGTGTGTTAATTATGAGATTTTGTGATTAGGTCCTATTCTTGGCTGACCTAATATACGACATGTATTAAGAAGAATAATTATACCTTGAAGATTTTAGTTGGATCCCTTATAGATCTACGTCGACTTGATATGATACACAACATAGATAAAAATGTTTTAAATCTTATATGGTGTCAACATGAGATATTTTTGATTAGTTTTCTTTCAAATAATTAGGCTGACCTAATTGATTTATGAAATATACTTTTATATATACATAGGAATTTATGGATTTGAAAAGAGTGTGTAAGAATAAGTGTGTACGAAAAGGGGAAAGGATGTACAAGCTTAATTGATTTATCAGTTGTGAGTAACATATTGTGGAAAGAGACATAGATCAAAGTAGAATTATTATGCGACTGTTATGTGAAGCAGTACTTCACATTCATATCCTTATTAGAACTAAACAAAACACATTAAAGGTGCATTCCATTAGTTCATACTCTTAGTAGTGAGCCATACCTTTTGTATCTTGGTAGTTATAAATTTCATTGTATATTCTAGCTATGAGCCTTCTAAGGATAGTGAGTCCTAGCAATGAGCCCTATAATATTCTATATTTGGATATATTATATTGTGAGATAATCCTCACCACAGTTTTTCCCATTTTGGCTTTTCCATGTAAAAATATGGTGAACTGATGTGTTTTGTGTTGTGATGTTCATTTTGATGTCTTCATTATGATTTGCAATCATATGTGATTTAATAATTAGGTGGTTTACATCTAAATGGTTTTATGGAATACTAATTTAAACCCCCCTCTTAGTATTCCAAACAATCAACAATTTTAAAATGCGTTAATGAATAGGTCACCAAAATAGGTCCAAATGAGTGTGAAATTGTACCTTCTCATAGAAAGGGGTATAATTTTCTACACTACAGTAAGCCACTAATAGAATCAAGGCTTAAGAATAGCCTTTTTGAACCACCTATGAATAGAAGTTGCATGAATCTCTCAACACAATGCTTAAAATTATACACTTCTTAATTACTAACCCAAAACCCAACTGAATAGTTGCTTCACCAACAAGGTGAGGAGCGTAAATGATCCTTCATTAATCATGCACCTATCTTGAGATATCAAGAATGTCACTCCCTTGCCCTTCTTTGAAGGTGATTTGCACAAAATCCTTTAGGTTGATATTGTAGGTGGAGACCACCGAACCTAGAATCACCATCTGCAACAAAAAAAATCTTCATGAAATAGAGAGAACCACACACTATTTCACCAAAAATGAATGTAAATTGAGATGATATAAAATACATAATGTACAACCTTTTAAAGGCATGAAAAAAGCAACAAGTGTAAAACTTCCCAATATGGGAAAAGACCACCCAAGAGATTAACCTAATTGAAACTTAATCACTACACTACCCCCCCCCCTTTAAGTGCAAACTTAGGAATATTATTATGCAGAATGAAAATGCAAGATGGGTCCTAGCTACACAACCATGTTAGGAACCCACTTATAATTCAAAATGTAATCTCTCACAACTGGAGAAAAGAAGGAAGACCAAGTGGGGAAAATACCACTCTCAAAAAGAGAGAAACAAAGCTAAAAAATGTGAGAGGAGGACTTCAAAAGACCCCCAAAGAAAAACTCCTATAATTGATCTCAGAAAGATACAAAAGGAGAGAGACTATGTATGCCCCCATAGAAAAATCTTAAAATCCCCCCATGATGAAGAAACTCATGTGGTGATCCTAGAAGTTTGAAGAATATCCCAAGTCTACAAAAAACATACCTCCCTTTAGGGAGAAACAACCACTAATACAAGAGAAACTCCAACTCTAAAACAAGAGAAGGGAGAGAATGAATCAACATGAAAGATGCCTCTGAAAACTATCTAGGTGCCTCCACGTAACCAAATTTCACATCATGATTAGGTGCAAACTCAACTAAAGAAGGTGGAACAACAAGACCATGTGGAAAATATAAAGCAAAAATATCCAAAGAAATAGATGGTGTGACAATAGTGTAGATACTATCATCCAAAATATGGGATATACCCTCAAAAGCATCATCCACACTAGAAATGTGAGATTCACGAAACAACTCTGCAAGACCTATCAAGTGGCTATGCCACAAAGAATGATATAAAGGATCAGAAACATGCTACTATGTTAAAGGACCAACCTGTGAAGCAATAGGAGATGAATCAACATAGGTCTTGAAGAAATCCTAAGTTCAAATGTGTACAAAGATTTTGGCACCACAAACTCCCTAACACTTAAAGGGTTTTTCACCTAAAAGGAGAGAGGTAGGCCAAAATGTGAAATGTCCCCACTCAAAAATAATGAAAATATGGATGTAATATGCATAAATGTAATGTTCTAAATGAAAAAAATTGGTAAAAGATACTGATTATTAAATAAAAACTAAAGAAATGCACCTTGTTTGAAAACATAGTGTGCTATGCAAAAACACCTAGAAGGATGAATAGGAATGCAAATAGAATAGAACATGGAAATAAAAAAAAAGGAAGGCATCTGGAAATGTGTTGAAGACTGGATTAAAGACTGGAAATGCTACTGATCCTAAAAATTTGGCCTACTCGGACACTTATACCATTCTGGGCAACTTAATCCTAGATTTGTTAAACTGCATTAGAGCCTGTTTCAACCAAATGGGTGTCCAAATATACATTAAATAGTTTTAGGCTTGGAATTGGGACTAATTCACCACTAATGGTGACTTAGTCCACTTTTAGGTTTCAGGAAATTCAAAGATGCAATTTGTAGCTCTTGGTCCGCACTTCGGTTCTTGACAATTCTCTGCTTTCAAAACTTTGATTTATGGCACTCTAAGTGACCTTTTATGAATATTTTGACCTATCCAATGAAGAGATGAATTAAAAAACTTTGCAACTTACCTTTCAGTGATTTCCAAACCTTCAATGTACCTAAATTTGAAAACACACAAGAAAAGAGAGAAATGTTGAATGTTAGGGCATGGGGGTTTTCCTTGGTCAAACCTCTTTTTAGGTAATTAAACAAAAATAAAGAAATAATGTAATTAAGCATTAAATAATGGAGTTACATATTTTCCAGGATGATAGATCTTG
Source organism: Sequoia sempervirens (assembly GCA_007258455.2). Lineage (NCBI taxonomy): Eukaryota > Viridiplantae > Streptophyta > Pinopsida > Cupressales > Cupressaceae > Sequoia > Sequoia sempervirens. The sequence goes on from VDFB02190411.1 coordinate 9,107, forward strand.
ATTTTCTATAACAATAGATGAAGAATTTTCCCTTGAATGTCTAAAAAAATCTATCTTGATGACTTGAAATGTTAAAACCCTAGCTTGCTTGACTTAAGAACATGATGAATGATGAATGAATAATGAATTTATTGTGAATTAGGCTTTAGAAGCTTGTCTATATAGGAAACCCTCCTAATTTTCTCATTAATTTGATCCCCAAGGATGACATGAAAGAAAAATAAACTTGAAAGCCAAATTTTCCTACTCAAAACTCAAAAATAGCCCAAATGGGACTAATTTAGCACTCTGGGTGATTTAGTCCCACCTGGCAGGGACTCATTCACCCAAATGGGTGACTTATTCCCACAAGGGTTATTTTTCTAGCTGGAATGCTGGGAAGTGTAGAAATTGGGTTTGTATGGTGATTTTGTTGGTATTTGAACAAATTAAGCCTCAGGATGCACAATATGGGGTCGTAGAGGCCTATTAATGATGATATAAAGGTTAATTAGGGATAGGGAAAAAAATTTCAATGTGAAAGTATGATTAAATACACTTTACAACATTAAAATGAAGTCCACACAACCTAGAAGGGCACAACATCGAATGTGAATGTGTAAAACACATTACAAAACTAGATTAAAGTCAAGTTTAATTTACAAACCTTCTAGATTAATGTGAGGATGTAATTTAATATATTTTACAATATTAAATTAAGGGGAAAATAGGTCCATGAGACTTAAATGCCTAATAAAAGTCTAGAAAGTGTGAAAGTCATTCACAACAATTTACAACACCTTTACAAGACATACATTTTATTCATTTTTCTAGGTCCCAAGACCTAATGTAAATGTATTTAGCCACATTACAACATTAAATCAAGTAAAAATTAAGCCAAAATCACAAGAAAGGGCTAAATAGAAAGAAAAAGTAGAAGGGCTACCTTTTTCATGTCCACATTTAGCCCGCACTTTAGTGAGAGGATGAACTTGCTTCAAATTCACACTAAAGTAGACATTCAAGAAGGGTCCAATCATACCCATGTAGATGCTTTAGGATGACAAGGATGAAGGAAATAGTCAAGCCCCCAGGATCCAAGATCCTAAGCCAAGATATCATAAGTGTAAAAGGACACACACAAGGTGCAACAAGACAAGACATGCTATCATGAAATTGCAATGATTAGAAGGGAGAGAATAAATAAAAATGAGGCGGATCAAGCTTCAATCATTTTTACAAGACATTGTGGATCAGATCTAGGCTATTTGTCCAAAAATGCATACTCGCTCTAAGGAAATGGAACTCTTGGCTTCCCACTGGGTGAGAAGTCCTAAAAGGTGAGAAACATACACTCATGGTTGGTATGCACTCACACACATGCAAGTGGCTATGGGGAAATTCATGTCTCAGATTTTTCTTGCCTCTCAATTATACCAAAGTTATACCTCCTAATAGCTTTAATAAGGCATCACAAAAAAAGAACATTGTAAATTGGAAATAGTGTAAGGTTTGTTCAAAGGGATTTTGCTTAGTTCGTGCAAGGTCTCATCTTAGGGAACATCATCCTCAATGTCTCCAAGAGAGAAAAAGTGCAAATGGTCTCATCTTGTTTCCAAGAGAGGACAAGTGCAATGTCTCATCCTAGGCAACACTGTACCTAATGTTTCCAAGAGAGGAAATTGAAAGAAAAATAAAATCACACAATGAAATGTGAGCGTCGATGTATGCTCCCACTTTAAAGCTGTTGTTAACACCATTATTGTGAGAAATTTCTTTAAAGTATAAGAAGAAGATATGAGATTTTACTTGTAAATCCCTATGACAGGTCATATGTCTCCTCTAAGCTACATCATGAAAAAAGTAGTGTGTCACATGCGAGCCAACTTAAGGAAGGTCATCCACATCCCAAGATTGCTCATATATGTTCATGAAAGGTTAATGGCTAGCCAAAAGAAGAAATGGCAAGTGACATATGAGGACAAGGCTAATGAACCCCTTTCCCCCACATAGTGTAGGACAAGGATGAGCCAAAATGATTGAAAAGATGCATGGTAGAGTGAAAACCAATATTGATTAGAAGAATTAGGTGCCCCCACATAAATAAGAGCACCAAACTCCTTAAGATGTTGGATATTACTACTCAAAGATTTATATTAATTAGTAGAATGATCATGAACTCTATGATAGGTACAAAATGAATGTTTGTAATAAAATTTCTCAAGTTTTGGGAGAAAGAGATATCAAGTGATCTTGGTGGAGTCTCAAAAAGATACCCTCTTGATCAATGGTAGAAGCCTTTATTATGTGACAAATACATCTCTTGCTTAGATGTATAGGAGTTCATACCTACTCAAGAATCTTTATATGTTGAGATTTTGTGCTCTCCTTTATAGGAGGGTATAAAATATAACAAATTAAATTCATTAGTATTTTGTGAGATGACATTGACATTAAGCGAAGGGTTCTTTGTTTGTTTCATGTTTTGTAAAGGATAACTTTCAAGACCACTAGTGTCGACGAGTTTAGGATGTACTATTGTTAAGGTTGATTTAGAGGAATTGTTAGTGATAGTGTTGATGTTGAGTGAAGGCTTGGTTATTTCTATCAAAGGACAATAAACAAGACCATGAGATATTTGTTGTGTGATAGAATCTATAGGGTTTTGGATACCTTGTTCATTAGCACCACATCCTTTTGCACTATATCCAAGTTGTTTCAAAATTTCGTAACCTTTTCCATAAAGCTTTTTGATTGCTTTTGGATTGGGTGGTTGTTCATGGTTAAGTTCGTCAATTTTTGTTGTGTAATTTGCTTCTTTGTCTAAAGTGGTGGAGGTGGATGCTTTCAAAGGGTCTTCTAAGGTTTGTGTTGACATGATGGATTTTTCATCTCCCTTGTTAGATTAATTTTTTTATCTTGTATTCTCCTATGAATATTGGGGACATCATGGGGATGGGAAAATAGAAAGAGAACCGCCATAAAATCTGATTGGCATTCTTCACTTATCAATTTGAATTATCGTTGATAAATTGTTGTATTGTGTTCTCAATTCTATTACTTGCATTTAATTTTGTATTTCGTTAAAATTATGGTGTATATATAATAACTTTAAATTTATATATGTAGCTGTCCCACCACCATCCCCAAAATTTTGGAATTTTTTTGCCAACCCAAAAACCTTGTTCCAAAAACTCAGTGAAAATTTTGGAAAGTTTTTACAAGGTTTTGCATAAGATATAATAAAAAAAGCTAACTAGAACTTCTACACTATGTATAGTTTGCTTGCACATAAAGCAAACTTATTATACAATTTTGTCCACAAATTCCAAACCCTAAATCACGAAATCTCAAAACAGATTTCTAGAAAGAACTATCATATAAATATACCTTTTAGAAGGTTGTCTAAAAATAACCAATGTAAAAATATATCTTCCAGAATATTCTTTTGAATAGCTATCTCAAAAATAGCAACGACTAAAAATAGCACAAGTTATAACTAGTCAATCTAACACTTGACTCTTGGTGATGATTCCAATGAAGCTCTCTATCTTGAACATGATGAATCCTCTAAAGAAGTCCTAAAAGACTAATAACCAATCTTAATGAATTCAGTCTGATTGTTTTCTAGAAAACTTGTGCAATCCACTATTATGTCCAAGTGCTGATCCTTGGACAATGGTGAAAGAGCTTGAGAACTATGTCATCAACAATCAACTAGAAACTATGGAAGCTATCTCCCATGAGGATCTAAAGATGAAACCCTGACTTGGCATATGAAGGTGTGCTTTTTCGTCTTTTCTTGTGTTTTCATCTTGCTTCCTAACATCCAATCCCTCCTAGGCATGCCTAGGGCATCTACAAGCACTTTATCTTCTATTTTCATGTTGACAAATTAACAATGGGAGGTGTAGGGGTGTGCCAAAGGAAACTAGTGCACTTATGATATATTTTTGACTTGACAAATTGACAATCAAGTCATGAGGGTGCCCCTACACATGGAAATGCACTTTTGTTCTAATGTGCAATTGACAATTTGACAGTGGGAGGCCCATGGGCACCCAAGCACTTATTGGCACTTTCTAATCTAATTTGGAATTGGGAAATTAACAATCACCTCTCCCTAGGCACCTATAGTCATTCATTTGAATTTTTGTTATGTTTTGATGTTGACAAAATGACCATCACCCTTCTAGCCATGTGCTTAAGCATTCATTTGCACACATATTATGCTTTGATGTTGAGAAAGTGGCAATCACCCTTTAGGCATGTGCTCAAGCACTCATTTTCACTTTTGTTATGTTTTGATTTTGACAAAGTGACAAACACCTAGTCACTCATTTTTCACTTTGTTACCTTTTGGTTCTAATTTGATGTTGGGTTTTGCAACTTTGAAAGAACGCATTGGCATTCTTCAATGACATTTTCCAACTCAATGAAAAAATCCTTCTTGGGTCACTTAAGTGATCTATTCTTTGTTGACATTGAAAAGTGCATGCACTTCGAAAAATAGTTGGCTTGCAACATGATAATGGACCCCCTAGGAGCCAGTTAGAGTCATTTTCACATCATTTTGTCCCTCCAATATGGCTTCCTTTTTCCTAGGTACATTTAGATGATTTGATTGCCTTTTCCTAGCCTAGATTTTCCCTTAGGAGCCTCTACTTAATCAATGCATACCCTAGAAGCTCTATCCTCCACTTCTCTACGTCTACACTACATTATCTTTTCTTGTATCTTAGATGATGTATTCACCTCATCTAGTGTGCCTAAAATATTATTTCTTAAGCCTTGTATTAATGTTCGCCAAAATCAATGATTACAACATTGACAACTACTAGCAACAAGGACTCGAAAACAACTTACAAGTGACCAATGACAGATTTTATACTTAGAACTTCACTTAGGAACAAGAAACTAACCGACTTGTGGTTTACAACTTGACACGATACAGAAAATTCCGTAAGTACGACACAACATGGGAAGGTTCACATAGGTTTAGAATTTCTAAAAAACTAAAAATTGGAAATCTAGAGAAAAAAATAACAATATGCATAAGTTTACACATCACTAAAATAATTAGGAAACTAACAAATCTGCATAAATATAGGAAATACTTTTCTTCACAAGGGAAATGTCCACAAATTATAGCATTGAAAAATTTGATTGAATCTTTAGAGTGGCAATAGAGATTCTCTAACCTAAACCTATTGAAACCAAATATAGGCTAATTAGAAAAAAAATCTAGACCTATCGCTAACCTTCCTCATCTTTTATTTGTTTATTTCTTTTATATGAATGGATTTTCATTACAAATTCTGCACATTGTATTTACTTTTTCAAAGTTCAATTTCTTTAATTTTGATTGTGTTATTTTAGTAACCATCCCTCTACCATCCCCATAATTCAGGAAAACTTTTGCCATCCTTGAAACTGTGTCCCAACGTCTCGTCCCCAAAACTCTAGAACACACTAGGAAAAACATAAATAATTGCCACTTTTTCATGATACAAATCCTATGGTTTGTTTCAAAGCATTTCACCTCCTAATACTTCTTTGAACACCTTTTACACTTTTTCAAACAATACCATAAATAACTTCTAAAAATCATATTTACCATGTGCCTTTTCAACACCTTTTGCTATTGTCACTCTAATGTTACTACTTGATTCTTGGAAAAACTAAAATGAGGAGAAAAAGAAATAGAGAACTTGCTACCATAGTTACAAGACTCTTAGCTCAACAAGCTGATTTTTGACTTGGCACTCAAACTAGGCTTAAACTCAGCAAATTGAAAAAACCATAAAATATAGAGATTTTTTAGGATTTAGAGCTTTTATTAGCACCCTTAAATAAAAAAATTGTAGACATATTTAAATAATCAATTAGAAGCTACTTTTGATCACATACACAAGTGTACATCAATCACATAAGTACAAAAGTGGATTTTAGCTCAATGAAACAACATTTTTAAATATATTTATTATAAATATTGTCAAGTGCATACAAAATTCAATGTTTTGGAACTAACATGTGATGGTAACTAAGAGGTGTCGCACACTTTTCCACATCAAAAACATCCTTGCTGATGTACACACCTTTTTAGTAGCTAGATCCATAAGCTAATATCACTTCAACTTTGAACTATACTGAAGAAAAATACATTTCAAGGACTTCATCCAATTTTGTTATTTGTAACTTGGGAATGTGCATGAAGACTATACACCCCACTCTCAAATGTGAAAATGAGGGCTTCTTTTTGGTCCATCCTTCTTCAAGAGTTAGGTTTTCAAACACTTTGTTGTGTGCCTAATTCAACAAGTACACAAATGTATGAAACAATCAACCAAAAATGCAGGAGCTAGATATGCATCGTTTAACATACATCGCACCATTTCTACAATAGTATGATTACACCTCTCTACAACACCATTTTGTTGAGGCATGTATGTAGTGCTCAAATGTCTTTTGATCCCATATTCTTGCAAGTAGTGTGAAAAATCCTTATTGGTGAATTCCCTAGCTCAATCTAAGCGGATGGCCTTGAGGGAGTGACCAAATGTCCATTCTACAAGGGTTTGAAATGCTTTGAATTATTCAAAAGCTTGATCTTTGCAAATCAAGTAATAGATCCACATTTTTTGGAATAGTCATCTACAGAAGAAAATATTGAGAATGATTATGATTGGGTGTCATAGGTCCACACATATCGGTGAGTACCAACTCCAAGGGACTAGAGGCTTGTATCGCTGCAACAAAAAAAGGAGCCCAATGTTGCTTCCCACCAAGACAATTGAAGCAAAGAACTTTTTTTTTCTTCATGGGAAGAAGTCCTCACACCATGTCTTTGTTACTCAATACAAGAAGGTAGCCCAAATTGAGATGAACAAATCTTCTATGCCAAAGAGTACTGAATTCTTATTGCAAGGGCCTTGTTTTCATTAGTGAAATCAACCAATTGAAACATTTTTCGAACCCTTGATGCACAAGCAACAACTTCACCATTTTAAGTCTTGTTTCTAATGAGAAAGTTTTTCACCATTATGATTGCCAAATTAAACCTTCAAGTTCTGCTCTAGGAATTGACTTACTAATAGGAATTTCTTTGTGAGCCTTAGAACATATAGAACCTTTGTAAGTTGGCCCTATGAATCTTGAGAGGTAATGAAATATCCCCAATACCCAACATTTCATAGGATGTATCATCACCAAGGGACACTTGCCCATATGCAGTTGATGGGGTGATGTTGTCAAACCACTCTTGTTCTATAGTCATGTGTCTAGATGCACCAAATTCAACATATCAAACTAGATTGTCAGAAATAGGAGACTTTGACAAGATACAGAAAATTCTTCTTCAACAAAATCACCTATGGAAGTAGCATTGTCATGTTGCTTCTTGTGCTTTTTCTACCAACTGGGATTCTTCTTCTTGTCCCCCTAAGAATGCTTTTGTGGATTTTGTACCAACATTCTTGGAGATTGTGTTCCTTCTTCCTACAACTGAGACATTTTTCTTATATAGATAAGTTTTCTTGTTTGGATTAGGATGAACCTAATGGATCACTCCTACATTTAAGTTGTTTTCCCTTTTGTTGGGATGCGAGGGCTTGATTATCTAAGGAGTTTGAGGTCTCGCCATGAATTGCCTCTTCTTGTTGAAGCAAATTCACCAATTCATCAAAAGATGGCTTTTTGTTAGCCATGTTAAGGCATGTAACAAACACACAAATGAAGGGGGAAGTTCTCTCAAGACAATGGATATAAGAGAGTCATCTAATACATCTTCCCTTATGCTTGATCTTTACAAATTTTTGAAATAAATTCTCCTTTTCTCCACCACTTTGTATTTATAAACAATGTAGCTAATGTTACAATTAAACAATTTGATCCTGATTTTTAACGACATATACTATCTTGAGGCAATCCCAAGCCTTTTCAGCAATTGTGGCAATTCAGATGTGAGGTTGAACCTCATTGAAAACACCAAACGAGTTATCAATTTGGCCTTTCGATTGCCCTTATCTTACCAATTCTACTCAACTCCAACTTTTGCAAGTCTGGTGGGTCTTCTAAAAATTATGTTCCACAAATCTTCAAACTCAAGTTGAGTTTGTACCTTAAATTTTCCAAGTGGCATAGTTATCATCTCTCAATGAGTTAGGAAGCATTATTTTCGAAGCATTAGAAACCATTTTTTTAGGATTTGGGATCTTTATCTATCCAAATATAAATGTACATAATTATTACCCCCAAAATTTACAAGGTCAATGCCACAAACATTGTTATTGTAGCTATTTTAGGTGTTAGATGTAGTAATTTGACACGATAACATTACCCACAAATGTGAATCAAAGGCACCATTTATATCAAACATTGTGAATGGTGTTACAAAACGTAACAATGGAATGGCTTGTAATTTTTGAAATTTTATTTTGCTTCAAGAGAAAACATGTTTAGAGCAAAACATAACATAGCATATTTTTTTTTTAATATCTTATGACTAGTAACTATATTACTTCATTTTTTCTTGTAAAAAGTATTTTAACTTTAGAATGAAAAGATGTTTTTTTTCCTTTTTTTTTAGTATCTTCAAAGCTTTAGAAAAAATTAGAGATACAAAAAAAAAACAAAAAAACCTTTAATAATCATCAAGCCTCTGTGGATTTGCATAGGCTTTTGTAATGTCCCCATTTTAGCCCTACGCTCTTCAATTGGATTTAGCCTATTTCCGGAAATCAATAGGCTAAGCTGAAACAGAAAATTAGGGTTTCCTCTTTCAGATGCTTTTTCGAGGGTTTGCATGTAAAAGGTTCCTGGGTTTTTCTGGGTTTTCAGAGACCTCTAGGGTGATGTGACATGCATCTGACTCTGACATCCTTTCCGGGCACTTACTATTTATAGTAAGTCATGATGGTTGCCCAGTTTGTGCTCAAATGATATTTGGAAACACTTACTATTTTTAGTAAGTTTTGATTACTGCTTAGTTGGCGTATAGATGAGGTTTTGCAAATTTACTATTTATAGCAGTTTGCTATTTTTGGTAAGTCTATCTTTGGGCAATATTATTCTAGCAGCAACTCAATTAGTTGCAGTTCAGTTTGGTTGGTTAGTTTGGCTTTCTGATGGTTTTGAAGTTAACTACATTTTTGGCATTTGCTATTTTTAGTAAGTTCATTTTTGGCATAAGCATCATCATCAACTCGGTTCAGTTTGGCATTTGTCAGTTTGTTATTTTAGAAATTCATCACGCTTGGGCATTGTATTTGGTTCTCTCCTTGGACTGAGCTCAGACTTAGTCAATTTTCATGTCTTGAAGTTGTACCCCACGCCTAGGCTTGATGACTTCAAGTTGTTTTTAAGAAGGGGACATTAAGGGGTCAAGTGAGCATTTAATTATTTAATAAATGCTTTATTGTTGCAATATGGAAATGGATGCCTAAAGGGGAAGTTGAATGATATTTTAATATTTCAAAAAGTAAAATGCTAAAAGGTGGCGTCCATCTTGGAAGTTGAAGTGATTCAACTTCTTGGAATTTGAAGTGTTTCATGTACCATTTGAAACTTATATATTGATGTTTTGTGAAGAGTTGATTATGCATGTTTTGGAAAGCAAAGTTATGCTGCTGGATTGAATCCAGAACCTGGCTAAGGGGTAGCTTAGCAAACACATCTTTCTTCGGGCCTGAAACTATGGCTTCCTAGAAAGTTTACTAAAGACCATGCTTCATTCAAGAGTGTGGATAGAGCTCGAATGTTGATTTCAATTACAGGCAGGTTGCTGATTTATAATCTGTTTGTACTGCTGATGTCAATGGCTGAAGTGAACTTTTGCTGATAGCTTCGCCTCTGAATTTTATATCATTCTAGGTACTGGCCCATGCTGTTTAACTGTGAAGGGCGCCCAAATCTGCAAGTTTGCAGATTTTTATATTGAAGTTTGGATTTTTTAGATGCAAGTCGACCTCCTTGAGAGGCCGTACCATTTCTAGCTGGCTTTGGAATTTGTGCCAACTGTGGTTTGCTGTTTATTGTTCGAATTTCTTATTGGAAGATGGACACCATGTTTGGAGGCTTCATTTGACTATTGTTTGAAGCTTTCCGGAGCTGTATTGAAGGAGTTACGTCAATTATGGTGATTTTCTTACTTGCTGGTCTGATTTTCTGTATTCTTTGTTTCTGTTCAGACTTGTTAGTTTTTTATATAATGCTGGTTTGAGCTTCATTTCTATATCATTATTGTATTGTAAGAGTTAGAGGAAGTGTTACTCTAACCATCATTTGTTTTGGAAGCATATCTTTCTTATTTGCAGCTGTTTAATTCATTGTAAAACTGATTAGTAGTACTAACAACTATCTATTTTATTTGCTGCAATTAGTTTAAATTTCATACTCCCACGATTGAGTGGTTGAATTTAAATTATCATCTTTCTTTAATTGTAAGTTGCCCCCCACTAAATAAGTGGTTGTGTGGACTGCATTCCCCCCACGTTAATAAGTGGAAATGAGGATTTAAATGGATGGCTTGCCGCCTTTAATAATGTAATAATCTCACCCACTGAATAAGTGGAGTATCCCCACTGCTTGTGGATGCTTGTATCAGCAGATGAATTGTAATTTCAATTCAGTTTATTCTTAATGATCCTCTGACCATATGCTATCACCTCACCCACATTGTGATCTTGGTGAACATTCTTGGTTAGAGTTACTTTCCATGTTGATTTGCATTTGGAGCTAATGCTAATCAGTGATTGGTTGCTGATTTGTGTGTTAAATTTTGGGAAAAAATTAAGGGGGAATATTTCAATGGTATCAAAGCCTATTTTCATGCCATCCTGTGTGTTCAAAGCTTCAGCTATCAAATAAGAGTCAGAGAAAACCAATACTACATCAAAAAGCAGAACAAAGTTTAGTTTCAGCTTCAGAAGTTTTGAAGTTGGCACTCTTTCAAGGGTTTTAAGAAACCTTGTCTTGTCAGAGTTTAAGCTATGGCTTCAGATGAAGAGAAAGATTTGGCAAGATCTTTATACATTGAGGGCGCAAAGCTCATTAAAGAATATCAAACAAGGGATGAAGAAGTTAGTATACTTCTTCTATTGGAACAATGTTTGAGCCAGGTGAAGCAGTCACCTTCAGGGATAATTAAAACCGCATTGGCGCCTACAGTGACCTTTCTAAAACGTCCTTATTGGTTGAGGCATATGGATGAAGAGATCAATCTGCTGGTTACTTCATGCCTCAGTGAAGTGATGAGAATTTGGGCACCCTTGGTGCCCTATGATGATAAAACTATGAAGAGAATTTTTCATATGTTCGTTGAAAGCTTTCAAGACCTTGATGAAATTGAAAGCAATGAGTACTCCAAAAGAGCTGCTATACTGAAGATCTTTTCAGAACTCAAAATAAGTATGTTGTTGGTTGATATGGGTATGCAAGACCAAATATATTATTTGATTCATTACCTCTTCATTTCAACTTGGAGTGAACAAGAGGAGGAAGTAATTGCAGCAATGAGAAACATTTTAGTTTTGATTATCAAAGAGTTGGATGACATTCCAAATTTCGTCCTATCTTTCCTGCTAAATATTCATGAACAAGAAGGAAAGAATTCCTCTATTGCTGGTATGCTGATAAAAGATTTGTTCAATCAGTGTGAGGGAAAATTGAAGCCACACTTGAAGAAGACAGAGCTGATAAATGAAGTGGTCATTAATGCAGAAGATAAAATGTTGTTTCTCAATAATTCTATGGCGCTTTCTCAAGAAGACCTCCTTGGTATGCTTGTGATTAATAATGAAGAGATCAGTAATGTTCCTACTCATGAAGGGGTTATTGAAGACAAGAAGGATATAATCTTCAAACCAGCCAACAGTGATGATTCTTTACTTCATTATAGTAATGGAAATTTGGGTGGTTTTGAGTTTGATCATCAAACTAAGCTCTTGGGAGAGGTTATTTGGGAAGATATCAGTTTGGGTGTGTTGGGAGGTGCCTTGTTCAAAGAGGCAACACTTAAAGAGTAGCAGCATGAAGAGAACTTTCTTGTTGATCATATTAATCAGCCTCTCAACATGTGGGACCCGAGTGTGAAGGCGTCTAAGGTTGTCAAGGAACCTTTATGGGATAAATATCCCTTTGATCCTAATAAAGTACCAAATTCTGATTTCAATGCAAGCTATGAGATGGACATGGGAGGAGAATATGTCTTTGACAAAGAAGCTTGCATGGAAAAGCCCCATAGTGACTCATTAATCAAGTTGGGGGCTGCTAAAACATATGATCAAAGTATCAGTAAGGAGGAAGCAGATTTAGAAGATCGAAGGGCCCTTGCTGATGGAGGATTTAAAGAGGATCTCAAATTTGACTTTCCAATTCATGAGGTTGTTTGTCAACCAAGGTTCGAAGAATTGGTAAAATATGATCCTCTTCATTTTCAATTAGCGGGTGGCGAAAGACAAGAGCTTTGGAGCAGCTTTGAGGGCAGCAAAGTCAAAAAACAAAGTTCTGATTTTGATATGCAACTTATTAGCAGTTCGCCATCCTGTATTTATGAGTGGGAAAATCAATTCTTGATATCCATTGAAGATGAGGGTCAAGCCCTATTCAGAATTGATCACTCATATAGTTTGATTGAAGAGAGTTTGGAAGGTGTTTGGATTGGAGCCACTCTCTTTAATCTGCAATTCATCAAAGACTCCTTGGAGATTATAAAATCAGAATATCTATGTTGGATTATAGATCGGGATTATTCACAAAGAAAACCAGCTGTGTATTCCAAAGAAAAGAGGGAAAGGTTGATAAGCTTACTCTTGAGCTTGAATCAACCAAGGGTATGTTGAAAAATGATCAGTTGGCCTTGATGGAAGTAGGAGACTAGCTAGCTGATTTCAAACAACTCAGAGAGTGTAAGGCTGAGCTACACTATGTAATTGATAATCCTCCGAGCTTGCTTGTAAGTGAATGCATAAGAGGTTTAGAGGATTCAGTCTCCATTTGGAAAGTGTTGATTCATGATGACTTCCCCATCTTTGACACTGGATTTTGGAGATCGTTTTTGGCTCTATCTAACATTTGGAATCATGAATGTAATTTGTTCTGGTGTATTGGAAAATTGCTATGGTTGATTATCCAAGTATGGGATTTTCAACATGTTTTGATGAAGATCATTATATGTGAAAAGAAGGTATGTTGGAATGATAAGTGTGAAAATTTATGTTTTATGGATGCTGCTACCTTCTTTATCAGCAATTGGATGGTGACTTCTGAACATAAAAGGGTAATATGGAAAGGTAATGCGATCAGAAGTTGTTCTATGGTGGCGTTGGAACCTTCGATAAGGGTGCCATTAGCCTTATTCATGAGCAGATATGCTTATTTTGTTGGAAAATTTTCATATTGCAGCTGCTGCTTATTGTTTGGAATGCTGATTTTTCATAAATCAGATTTCAAAAAGTCTAAATCAGACCTGTTGGTTGGTATTTCCATTTTCTGACCTTCCAGTCTACTATTAGGACTGATTTTGAGCCTCAAATGAGAAAAGGATTGTTTCAGTGCAGCCAAAATTCATGTATGGGATGTTCTCTCATGTTTAACAGTGGCCTTCTCTGTGTTTTCTCCTATACCAATGTTTGGGGCAGCAAGTTGGAAACTGATTTGGTTCACCAGTTGGAGACTCATGAGGTGAAATTTGTAAGTCTTTCATGGAGTTATCTCAGTTATATTAGTTTGCTTCAAAGAAGGCATTATATGTCTTCATGGAATTTTGAGGACGTGACAGAGGATCTCTTGCAAGGAGTTGCTCTTTCCTTTGCAAGAAGTGTTGGTAGAGTCACATATGTTGTTGTGACTCTGTTTGACGCTATAAGGAGTTATGTTGAGGAGCATGTTTATGAGTTAAGTAGTCTTTTCTTCTTAATGCTCGAGAATGTGTTTGACATTGGCTTTGCAGATTTTAACTCCTCAAAGTTTTCAGGACATGAGATGCTGCAAGATTATGATTTCAGTTTTTTCAGGACTGTCAGATTAAGCCACATGATTGGAGGGAGGACAGAGCAGTCTTGGAATATTGGTTATGTTTGTGTGATCAGAGTGGTGCAGCATTAGCATGGTGGGTCTTTACAGAGATGGATTTGGGACCATAGGATCCTACTTGGCATAGTAAGGATCAAGCTGTTTCTTGGAAAGTGGTAGCATTGCTTGAGGACAAGCAATTTTGGTAAGGGAGGACTGTTGTGATGAACCCTGTTGGCTCACAACTCAACTTCTGAACTAAAATTGTATGTTTAAGTGTTTTGCTTGTTTTTTCATGAGTTTTAAGACCATTTTTGGGAAGTGCGCCAAGCATAAAATGTTGATAAAACTAAAATTTAAGCAAAATTTGAGAAACTGCAATTGTATTAAGTGTTAAACAACTACAACAAAGGAATTACATACAACAAACATACTCGGAAACCTCCAGATTATTTAAATAAGAAATTCTGGAGCTTGCCAGTCAAGAATCCTGAAAACTAAATAAATCCAATGCTTGCCTCCTGGTGTTGGTTTCTCCCTGTCAGAAACTGTAGCAAATGATTGAAGAATACCAGGCAACCAATATGGGAAGGATAGAAGGCTCCAAAAGAAGGCGTTTCAGCCTTTTGGTTCAAACGCCTCAACCCCAGATGCACACGCCATAGGCCTGAAATGGTACGGCCAACCAAGGAAAATATTCAACTTGCTCCTCAAATGCCAGATCTGCTAAATGAAGGAGCCTCAATCACTGTAGACCCTTCCTTATTGAAAACTAGAAAGAAATTGAACATAAAAATTCTGGTGAAGCTGAAATTGACTTCTAAAATGAAGCCATCCCTGTAGCAAAGATTCAGCTGGTCTTCCACAGCCTCAAGTTTGCAAAACACTGAAGATCTTTCGTTTCTCCAATGGAAGAAATTCACTGTAACCCTTGTCTCAGACAAAATCACAGAGAAGATAAAAGTAGCAATTTCAAATAATCATCCATAATGAGGTTGAATTGCCCCTTTTGCCTTATATTCCCAAAAAGGCACGATTTCCCAAAAGTGACGCGACTTTTACAATTAAATACATTTAAAATGTATTTAAATCATTTCAATAGTTTATAATTTTCACTTTATGAAGTAAACGCACCTTTTAAGAGACTTAAGTGATTTAATTTTTCACTTTATCACATTAAGTCATCAATTTAATATATTTAAGTGGCTTTTTAAATTTTATAAAGTCAATTTGACTTTATAATATACCAATTAGTTAAATAATTAACTTAACCACAAAAATATTCATAACTCCCTCAATTCTCTGTGTTTTTCCGTGCCTTCAGAAGCTGGCAAACACTGTGCTACAGATGCCTGCACTGAATCCATTACTGAAGTGAAGGCGAGGGAAATGACAACACCCACCAAAATGGCCACTGACCCCCTAACTGGATCCTATTAGCCTACAGGGGTCCAAGAAATAGGCTAACTCAACTGCTCCTGAAACTGACTAGAATGGGGACATTACAACTGTAATGTCCCCATTTTAGCCCTACGCTCTTCAATTGGATTTAGCTTATTTCCGGAAATCCGTAGGCTAAGCTGAAGCAGAAAATTAGGGTTTCCTCTTTCAAATGCTTTTTCGAGGGTTTGCATGTAAAAGGTTTCTGGGTTTTTCTGGGTTTTCAAAGACCTCCAGGGTGATGTGACATGCATTTGATTCTGACATCTTTTTCGAGCACTTACTATTTATAGTAAGTCATGATGGCTACTCAGTTTGTGCTCAAATGATATTTGGAAACACTTACTATTTTTAGTAAGTTTTGATTACTGCTCAGTTGGCGTATAGATGAGGTTTTGCAAACTTACTATTTATAGCAATTTGCTATTTTTGGTAAGTCTATCTTTGGGCAGTATTATTCTAGCAGCAGCTCAATTAGTTGCAGTTCAGTTTGGTTGGTCAGTTTGTCTTTTTGATGGTTTTGAAGTTAACTTACTATTTTTGGCATTTGCTATTTTTAGTAAGTTCATTTTTGGCAGAAGCATCATCATCAACTTGGTTCAGTTTGGCATTTGTCAGTTTGCTATTTTTAGCAATTCATCAGTTGCAGCTTGGGCATTGTATTTGGTTCTCTCCTTGGACTGAGTTTTAGACTTAGTTAATTTTCATGTCTTGAAGTTGTACCCCACGCCTAGGCTTGATGACTTCAAGTTGTTTTTAAGAAGGGGACATTAAGGGGTCAAGTGAGCATTTAATTATTTAATAAATGCTTTATTGTTGCAATATGGAAATGGACGCCTAAAGGGGAAGTTGAATGACACTTTAATATTTCAAAAAGTAAAATGCTAAAAGGTGGCGTCCCTCTTGGAAGTTGAAGTGATTCAACTTCTTGGAATTTGAAGTGTTTCATGTACCATTTGAAACTTATATATTGATGTTTTGTGAAGAGTTGATTATGCATGTTTTGGAAAGCAAAGTTATGCTGCTGGATTGAATCCAGAACCTGGCTAAGGGGTAGCTTAGCAAACACATCTTTCTTCGGGCCTGAAACTATGGCTTCCTAGAAAGTTTACTAAAGACCATGCTTCATTCAAGAGTGTGGATAGAGCTCGAATGTTGAT
>VDFB02190412.1:0-18652 GCA_007258455.2 Sequoia sempervirens
AAAAGAGCTTGTGCATCTACATAATTATTTGTGCCAAACTGCAAATGGGAAGAAGAAGCTGCCAATACTACCCTTGATGCATTTCTAATACAAACTCCTGCCCCAGATAAGCCTGGATTACCTTTAGATGCCCTGTTTAAGTTCAGTTTAACAAAATCCTTTTGAGGCGGAGACCATTTGACTGTTGTTTTATCAATCTTTTTGTTGGATTTTTTTAGAAGACTCCCATAAAAAGGTAATCTAATATGAATCCATTATTTGAGAATGGAACTATCCCAACTCGTAAAGGATGAATTAATAAGTTTCTCTTTGAACACATGAGTTGACCCCCTTTGAGATTGCCTTTTCAATTTTCAACAGAACCAGATCCACTGAGGATTTAGTTCTCCTAAAAGTTCTTGAGTTTTGTTCCCACCAAATAGTCCAAATTACCAGAGTCAGAATGATGAACCAAATGCATGCAAAAAATGATGACTGATATATCACAGGTCAAGCTTGGAAAAGATCCTAGATGGAATTTGGTAATGGGATGGAAAGGTGAGGTTTCCTTTTAATAAATTCCCAACATTGATTGGCTACTATGCATTACCAAAAAAATGGTCTATTGTTTCGAATTCCACTTCACATAATGGGCACTTGAAAGGATCAGTAATCTTCAATTTAACTAGACGATCACTAGTTAGTATTCTTTTTTGCAAGGCAAGCCATGCAAAAGTCCCTTCCTTATTGAAGCTGATGAGTATTTATCCAAGACTTCTTTTACTTGCTTAGCTTCCACTATTGATGATTTATTAAATAGGAGGGTATCATCCGCAAAAAGATTATGTGTTACTAAGATTGAAGTATTTGGAATTTGAACACCTTGCCAAAGATTTTGATTATGTCTCAAAAGAATGTATATGCTTAAGGTTTCAGCCATAATTATGAAAAGGAAAGGAGAAAGAGGATACCCTTGCCTTACACCTTGGGTGGAACTAAAAAAACCCACTGGATTCCCATTTATTATTACTGAAAATTTAGCCCCAGAAAGACATGACATTATCCATCTTCACCATTGAGAAGAAAAACCAAATTTTGATAAGACCTTATTAAGGAACTCCCAATTTACCTTATCATAAGCCTTCATCATATCTAATTTGACAATAAAAGTCGGTAGTTTTGATGTGGTTATTGAATGTAGAACTTCATGTGCTACAATTGCTCCTTCATGAGTTTCCCTTCTATGTACAAAACCTCCTTGTTCGAGGGAAATGATTTTTGGAATAAGAGATTGTAATCTCAGATAAATTGCCTTTGTAAAAAATGTATAAATTGTATTGCACAATGAGATAGGCCTAAATTTTGCAAATGTTTTAGGCTTTTAGACTTTGGGGAGAATGACTAGATTGGTGACATTAAACTGCTTGAACATATATACCATTCTCCTAGACTCTTC
Organism: Sequoia sempervirens; assembly: GCA_007258455.2. Classification (NCBI taxonomy): domain Eukaryota; kingdom Viridiplantae; phylum Streptophyta; class Pinopsida; order Cupressales; family Cupressaceae; genus Sequoia; species Sequoia sempervirens. The sequence goes on from VDFB02190412.1 coordinate 1,436, forward strand.
AAGAGCCCATAAGAGTTCAAAACATATGAAGTCCTAGCATTTCTGAAAGAATAAAGCCGTATAACCATCTGGGTCAAGAGCTTTTTCTCGTGGAAGTGAGAAGACTAGATATCTCAAAATCCTCTAAGGTAAACGGTATCATCAATTGGTTATTATCTTCATTATTGATTAAATGAGGGATTGTGGCTAGTAGATCATTTTTATTATTGGCCTTATTAACATTAGTTATTTGGGGAGCAGAAAGAAGCTTTGAAAAGAATTTAATGCCCTCATTATTGATATCTTCTTCCTTTGTTAACCAGTTTCCTGAAGCCAATTCCTGAATTGAATGAATTGATTTTTCCGCCTTTTTAATCTGTGCAAAAGCATGGAAAATTTTTGTCTTTTGATCCCCCTCTTTTAACCATAACTCGCGAGACTTTTGTCTCCAATATGCTTCTTCCCTTGCACATAGTTTTGTCCATTCTTCCTGTAATGCCTTATTTTTTTCATATAAATCTGCATCTAGTCCATTTTGAATTATGCATTCATGCAAAGCTGTAAGTTCTTTAAATACTAAGTCCTTTTGATGGAAAATATTTTTGAAAACTTGCTTGTTCCAAGTCTTTATTTGATGTTTAATATGAACCAATTTCTTGTAAAATTGGAAAATTTTAGTTCCCTCCTCATATGGAGCATCCTCCCACCATTGTTTTAGCAAATCTAGAAATTGAGGGTGCCTAAACCACATACTCTCAAACTTAAAAGAAGATTTTACCCTTGGAATAGATATGTTTGAGATGTCTAAACAAATTGCATAATGATCAGATTCTGGATAAGGCAAAATATCAGAGTTTAGCTTATGTGGAGAAGTGAACCAATTGGGGGACACCAAAAATCCATCTAGCCTCTCTACTATTTGTAAGAAACCCTTTCTTTTGTTAGTCCAAGTGAATTTTCCAGATTTTGGTTGAATGTCTCTCAAAGCATTTGAAAGGATGAAATGACTAAAATCATCCATAACCCTGGATGGAGGAATAACACCACCACTTTTTTCTTCCAATGAAGTTATTGCATTGAAATCTCCTGCAATGATAAACTTATCATTATGAATTACATCAATTTTCCTGGAAATTTCATCCCACAATTTTTTCTTTTCTATTGTGGAGGTAGGTCCATAAACATTTATTAACTAAAAATGAAGATGGAATTTTGTAACTTCTACTAGCTACCATAAGTATTGGTTTTTATGAGATTTAACATGCACTGATTTTGGGTTCCACAATACTAATAGCCCTCCTGAAACCCCTTGAACTGGAGAATGTGTAGATTCCCATTTGTTCCATTTCATTATTGAGGATTCAAACATTTCGTCTGAGGTTTTGGTTTATTTAAGAAGAAAAATATTTTCTCCACAAGCATCTATCAATTGCTTGATGCGAGAATGCTTGTCAGGGGCATTGATGCCCCTGGAATTCCATGAAGAGATCCTCATTGGCCCTGAGGAGAGCAGCAAGCTCTCCTCAGTCACTTGTTTGACAAAGATTCAAGAATTTTCTTTTGTACACTTGACTCAATGTGTTCTTGCATTTTAGTGAATTTTGATTTTCTTCCTCTCTTCCCAGGAGATTTCTTCACTAGAGCCTGTAATGGAGATTGAGACAACATTGATTCTTTAGATTCTTGTCCTTTTTATGCTTTAATACCAATGCTTGTGAACTATCTTGAGGAGAATGATGTTCTAAAATTCTCAAAGGTTGGTCTTCCATAACTATGTTTATAGCCTTCTAATCATTAGGGGCCATTTCACATACCTTAGAGATCTTTTCTGAGGAATAGACCATTGGCATATCTCTATCCCATAAACCCTCTTCCACTGAAATTTCATCATAGCGGTCAGAGCCTACTGAGAACAATAGCTTTTCAGCTAAAAGTTGAAGCTCAACCTCTGATAACTGAGTGGAAGTAACTAACTCAAGACAGTTATTTTCGTGCACAGAACTAATACTTTCCTCATTGATCATATCTTTAGAGGAACGTGAGGAAAAGTAATCTTTCGACCCTTGAAACATTAGCTTCTTAGCTATCTCAAATGCTTGATATTCTAAAAAATAACTTTTCCATAAGAGAATATAAATTTAGAGAAAGGGTAGCAAAGATTTGCATTAAGTTCCACATGCCCTTTGATACAGTTACATTTAGTGCAACCTTTTTGTGAGCTCAAGCCCTCAATTCCTTACAATCCTCTACTTGTTTTCTCTTGTGAAGATTATGTTCACATTGAGAAGATTCAGAAGGATTACTATTAGAAGAGGAGAAACCAGAAATAGTTTGATCTTTGCTATTTTTGTAATTATCCCTTCTTTTTGCATTAGACAAATGAGCATTTTGTGGGGGAATATTTATAGAAGGACATTGGGAATGTGAATGACCCACAGTATGGCAATTCAAACAAATTGATTCTATTGATTCAAACACAATTTTTTGATGCCATTTTCCAAATATTGAAGTGAGCATGATTTTTTCTGGAAATTTTTTGTCTGCATCCATTAGAACATAGGTTCTGATAGGTTTTGAGGGATCTTTAAAGAAATCTTTATCATGCATAAGGAAGATTCCTATTTGATTTTTTATTGATTATATGATCCTCAATTCCTTGTATTCTAATGGAAGGGCAAGAATTTGAAACCAAAATGGGACATATTTGAAAGGGGCATAATCAAGTTTAAAATTTGGAGACCAGGGTTGCATGCTTAATCCTGACCCTTGATAGGTCCATGACTTTATTCTAAAAATGGAATCTTTTCTTTTTTTACTATAAAAACTGACAGCAAAAATACCCTGATCTTTCTCCAAATAAAAAACCTATTCTACACCCTCCCAATCTTCATAAATTAAATCCTTTAATTCATTTAAAGGTAAAGAAAGGTTCCAGAACTTAAAAATTAGAGCCTTGTCGCAAAGGTCTTGGATTTGCGGTCGAAGCATGTCTTCTAGGAGTGCAATTTTTATGATATTTTCATCCTTTTCATGACAAATGTCCACTTTCTGTTGAGTGGAGGAGCGAAAAATCCTCGTCTTTCTGCTTTTGCTCTTTAGGCAACCAAATCTTTTTAGGGCCCCCTCTATTTTTCAAACCCTTTTTCCACTTATTTTTTTCTTTCTTCTTTTTAGGTATGAATTTCTGCTGAGATTGGGACTTAGCTCCCTTTTTGGAAATGTTTTGCACTTGAGGAGTGTCCTTAGCTCCCTCTTTGGAAATGTTTTTCACTTGAGGAGTGTCCAGATATTTTGAAATGTGGGGAGCACTTTGATTTTGTCAATTCTTAGAATGCAATCTTGCTTGTTGGCTAGTGTCTTTAATGGTCGCTTCTGAAAACCCTCGGCCGGTCTGAGACTAACTAGGGTTTCCTTGTGCCCTATCTTGTCCTCGAAACGAGCCAGACCCATTGTGGGGATTCAAATGATTTTGAATACTTCGTCTCTCCTGTCCTTGAACCTTATTGTTTGTAGGGTTGGTTCCCACTGCTTTCTTCCCTTGAAGAAAACCTTTTTCTTTTTCCCCATGAGACGAGTGAGAGTTCTAAAGAATCTTTGGATTGAAGGGAGCACCATGAGGGTTAACATGAGCCCCATGTGCATATGATTTGTAATTTTTCTGTGCTTTCTCATAACGATTATTTAAATACACCAAATTCTGCTCTAGCTTTCTACTCTTCCTTAAATCCTTTGATTCTTGCAAAAATCCTATGTTGTCTTCATAGAGATCAAAGCTAGATTGTTTGTCTGGCACCAACCGTCTAGAGTGAAAAGGATTCCAGTTAGGTTTTGAAAACCTATGTTTACCCACATGAATATTTTGTCTTGCATGTCCTTGAAAGTTGTTTGTGGGCCCTTGTCGAGCAATATTCCTATTGTCAGGACAATGGGATCGATGCAGGTCCCTGTCATGCAGAACATGTTCCCTCTAAGGAATATGACCGTTAGGTCTCCATGAGCGAGCCATTTTTTCCAGATAGATATTTTTTCTATTTTATTATAATATTAATAGTTTTAATTTGTTGAAGAAGTCTTCAATGTTGTTAAAAGTTATTGGAATCAAACTAATGAGTTAATTCTCCAAGTGGTCTCTCCTAATGCATTTTATCTTGAGAAAATTAGTATATTATATATATATATAATATGTAATGATATGTATTTGAAATATATTTAAAGCACATTGTATAGCACTGAAGTTAATATTAATAAAGCACTTTAAATAAGCTAATGCAAATATAGCACTGCCTTATATGTTAATGCATTGCAAAGTGTAAAATTTGCGAATGAAACAAAGTATAGACCAAGTCAAAAGTTGCACATGAAAGATGGAATAAAGTAGATATTGTGTAAGGGGGAGATCGGATGATGCAATAAGACAAATGAATGAATTGAAACTAATCTAATCCAAAAAAAAATTAAGATTCATGCCCATTACTCACGAAATGAACGATAAAAGTTATTGAATTCAATGAACTAAAAGCAAAGCCATTAAAGAACAAATAAGGAATTCATTTAACAAATGTTGTTACCCATCCCATGTCGAAGTTTTTTCGCAAAGATGTTGGATTTTTTGTATCAATGCAAAGCCTCTGTTGTGAGTAGCAAAAGCTTCAAGAACGTGCAATGTTGTTGATCAAAGATGTGTAAAGCTTCAAAAAGTCAATTGTGATTTCTGCATTACTTCATCATGCAAAATGATGTTGATTCTTGGATCATTTTTTAGGAAGAAGATGGTTGTTATATAGAATTTTTGTTTTGAAATGAATGCTCAAGATTGTGTAGTAGAATATCCTGATCAACAGTTGAAAACCGTTGAGAGGATTTAGATGAGAATAATCAATGTTTTTTTATTACATAATCGGTGTGATTGAAGAAATCATTTTGAGCGTTCAATGGGATTGAGGAAATAGATTGAATAATTTGTGGAATTGATGAATAGATGAATCAGTCAGGAATAGATGGATCAGTCAGCCAATCAGATCGAACAATCGGGGGATCGTAATTTGTTCAATCATGAAAGTGGGTGAGAATAATTAATTAATTAATCTTTTTGAGTTGAACGTGTAAATCATGTTTGAATTTTGCAAACAAAGTTGTATTTGTTTGATTTGACCTTTTGGATGATGTTTTGAATAATTTATTTAATTATTCATGTTTAGGTGAAAGTGATTTAATTAAACTACTAAGTGGTAATAATTTAATTTATTTAGGGGAATAAGGTAAATTAGCGACATAATTAAATAATTGATGTTATATAATTAATCTGGAGGAATAAATTTTATTTAATTAGTCAAAAATGATAAATAAATAAATAAAGTGAATTAATTAAATAATGTATTATTATTGAATTAATAGAGGAAATTAGGGTTTTTTATTATTTGATTTGAAATGCAGTGATATTAGGTGATAATGATGTCAATAATGAGAAAATGTCATTTAGGATGTGCAATAAGTGTTAGGTCAATTTTGCATGTCTAGATTTTGCCCCTCTTTGAGACAAAGTAGTGGTTGCTTTCTTTCAAATATTTTGATGTTAAGATCAAGATTTTTAAAAAATTATATACCCCACTATGCCCCGGCGGTTAGCGGAATGATGGTAGGACTCTAGGTTGCCCCCTTGAGAGGTTGGCCAAAAAATCACTTTTGAGGTCAGGCTCATGACATTGTTCTATTTTAGTTATGATGTGTAGAGGACGAAAAATGAAGTCTAGGAATTTTGTTGCTAGTTCGAATGTTCCTAGGAGCTCCTAATTTTAACCTAGGAAGGTTTCCTAAGTAAAAAATTAGGGTTTCGAGGGTTAAAATAGGTCATTAGGGTTTAATTCTCCTCATTTGCACTCTGAGCCTATAGAAAATTCTTGCCTTTGGATTTCGAGATTTGACGATTGTCGAGGAGCTATGGTGAGGATTCAGAGAGCCCCACATCTGTGGATGTGGTTTGCGAGTTCAGATAGCCTCCAGGCATTGGTGCCCCGATATGTACCCTTTTCTTTCATGTTTTCAACTTTTTGTTTTTGTGTAATTAATGCATGAAGTCAAATTTGTCAAAATATTGTTTTATGAATTTTTTCTTTTGTATCACGACATACAAACGTCAAAATAGAGTCCATGAGTGATCCTTGTCATAAGATTGCTGCCAACACCTTGTCCACCCACACCATAAACCATCATTCTCAACATCTTAAACCTTCCCTTTGGAACCAACAAAAACAAAAGTCTTACAAGGTCAAAAATCAAATGTCAAAGGCCATCGAACCAGACAAAAAGACAAGTGGACAAATGAAATTAAAATGGATCCCAAAGAAAAGTGGATCAAGCAAAGAAAATATGTCAAAAGAAAAAGTTAATCAAAATGTGGAGCCACAAGACAAGAGGACTCCCATATATAACACATGTCAACCTCCTTCAAATTGGTCATCAAGAAAGGCATCTAAAGGTGTTGGTTCCAAATTCCATCCCTCCAAAATCCGTCATCCATCATACCAAGTTTAGAAAATTAAAAGTGATTCATCCAAACGTCCAAACAACATTTCCATGTCTACCATCATCCATCATAATCCTACATCTCGCCTAAAGTCCAAAAATCCCATGTCACAAATCCATCGCATCATGGCAGCAACTTTTTATCACAAGGATTCTCATGGCACTTTATCGCGATGTGCGTATTCTGATAAGGCCAATTCTAGTATCAGAAAGGACCATGATGACATCAATCAACTGTATGCAAGTGCTATCCTTCTGACAAGCTAACTACTTCAGAAAGGACATTATTGGCATATCATGGTACCAGTCTCTACATCGACACAGTCAGTGGATTCAGAAGTCAGTGGTCATCTAAAGCATCCATGCTATCCAAAAAATACAAAAAAAAAACGAAAACAAAACACGTCACCCCACAAACCCCAAACAAGCCGCCTTGGTGACACCAATTTTTTTTAAAAGTCAAGAAAATAGTAAAGAGGAAAATTTCATCCAATGGTGAAAACTCCTCGGGTAAATAGGCTCTAGATAAGTAACCATGATGAAAACCGGCAAATCAGAATCATGTAAAATAAATAATCTATGTGGACTTTTACACTTGGGGGCAAGTATTCTCATCTCCTATGCCTTCCTCTTAACATTGGCATCCATCCATTTCATCCATATCATTTTTGTCCATTTTTCCACCTACCTTGGTCTTGACATAAAATTGGCACACATAAATCATGCTTTTGGGAAAACTCTTGACATTTCAATCATTTTGTCACAAACTATTCTGTCATTTCCATCATTATCCCTATACGACATAGTCCTAGAAAATCATATGACAATTCCTTTAGTCTCATGTCTCCTGTCCTTTACCAAGGCCACCTCTCATCCTTTCATGTTTGTCACCTATCTTGGCTTTCCCTTGTCAAATGGTTTAAGGATACTCCATCATCCAATCTAGTCCTAACCAATTAATTCCAAATGCAACAAGCACATTATCCAAAACATTACTTGAATTTTTTCCTGGCTCGGCTGCAGACCTCGATACTTTTGTCACATGATCGTCATCCTCACGTTGTTTTAGGATGCGTCCTTCCCACGTCAAACAATGTTGTCATCACCTGTCAATTGGTATTCAGCTTGACTAGGGGCATAATCATGTTTTTCCTTGGATTCTCATGTGTAGGCATCAGTCACATGCATTTGTAGTGATCCTCTTAAACCATTCAAAAAGACCTAAAAATCGAGAAATGTCCTGAAAAAAGACCTAAAAATTGAAAAATGTCCTTAAAAAAGACTTAAAAATAGAAAAATGTCCTAAAAAAAAGACCTAAAAAAATCATAAAAAGTCCTAAAAAGAGACTTAAAAATTATAAATGTCCTCAAAAGACCTAAAATTGAAAAAATGTCTTGAAAAGGGACCTAAAAATCAAAAAACGTCCTGAAGAAAACACAAAACTTCCAAAATAGAGTCATGTTAGTTAGCATAGCCACATCAATTCAAGTCTTGATTAGTCTTTGTCATTGTCGAACTACGTTGTCTCTGCACATTTGCTATGTAGGCAAGGCTCATCTTCGAGCCCTCGAGACATTAGGTCAGTCCTATTAGGTTTGTCAAAATAAATCATGACTCAATCTTTCGTCAACAAGACAAAGTCTTTGGTCGTGTCGAACTACGAGGTCTCTAAGTGCATGACATAGGCAAGGCCATCTGTCGATGGGCCCCCGAGGCCGCACTAGGTCAGTCAATTAGGGTTCATCACACAATTTTCGCACACACATGAAATAGTCTTTAAATTTGAACGAACAATCTACCCAAGTGAACTTCGACAATCTGTCAACGGAACATGACAATCATCTTGGCATATCAAAATCGGTCAATCTCAGTCAAACTTAGTCAAGCCAGTCAAATCTTGCTTACTCTTCAGATTTGTCCTTCTGAAGGGTAGCCCGTCATTTAATCATGCCCTAGGATGTGTCCTTCCTAGGCATCGTCATCGTCATCTGACATTTTGAGCAATCCTCTTGACATTTAAGGATCGCTCCTCTTGACATCAATGTTCTTTCAGATGTGTCCTTTTGAAGAACAACCCCTATCATTTATGCCTTAGGATGTGTCATTCCTAGGCATTGTGACTGTCACCTGGCATTTTGAGGGATCCTCTTGACTTTTGGGGGTTTCTCCTCATGACATCAACATTATTCAGGATGTGTCATTCCTGAATTTGGCAATCTTCGGCACTCGTCATCTTGGCATCATCAAAACCTTGACACCCTGACATCTCGACATCAAACCAAACATCTCGACATTAAAAACACTTGGCAAACACTTGGCACTTGTCTATTGAATTTTCATCATGTTACTAGTTTTTCAGCGAGATCCCGACAACAGGATTTAGAGAAGCAGTGACGTATCATGACGTTTGTTTTGTCTTTTGACACTCATGTTACTAGTTTCTCAACGATGTCCTGACTCTAGGATTTAGAAAAGTAGTGACGTATCATGATGATGGTTTTGGCTTTATTTTGTCCTTTTTGGCAATCATGTTGCTAGTTTCTCGAGGATGTCCTAGAAATAGGATTTAGAGAAGCAACGGTGTTTCATGATTTGTCCTTCTTGTCTTTTTCTGCTTGTGGTTGGTTATGACAAAAAGACTGGGGCAAATGTGTCTTTTTGTATGAGTCATGATCATCCTTTTTTGTGACTGTTTAAGTCAAGTGATGGTATGACCTTGCACACCTTGATTTACGTCATATCATGGTGTTTGTTGGCCATCACGATAATCTTCCCAATGATGATTAAGAGCAACAATTAGTAGTCCTATGGCAATGTGTTGAAGGATCTTTTTCATCTTACTAACATGCGTCTCCTTTTGTTTTGTCATCTTCCCTCGCCCATCTCATATAGGCATTGCATCCATATCATCATCCATATCTTTGGCACTGACATTTTTTTTATCTCTTCATATTCTAGTCTTCTCATCAATTTTGAGAGCACACCCGTGTTCTTGGAACCCGTCTGTCCTCTCGAGGGGGCATACCATAACCCTCCTCGTCATTCTTCCTCATCTTGTTTTGCACCGGGGCATATTTTTGACTTATTTGTCCTTGTCACAATGCGATAGGCTGCATTATGACAAAGAGGGGCAAAATGTAGACACTGAAAATTGACTTAGGCCTGCAAGCTCCATTTCTTTCCCCTTTCGTCCTAGCATAATTAAGATACTTAATTATGTTATCCGGTCCATTTTCATCTATTAATTAAATAATTTTAATTATTTAACTAATTCATGTCTATTTATTCTATCCTGATCGATTACATAAACTAATTGTGTCACTAATTTCTTCCTCTTCTTCAATAGTTAAATAAATTATTATTTATTTAATTATTTTGTCATCTTTCATCTATAGTTAAATAATTACCATTAATTATTTATCTATTCATGGTCCTTTAATTCTTCCATAGTTAAACAATTATTAAAATCATTTAACTATCCCATGCCACCTCCCCTAATTAAATAGTTAATCTAAATTAATTATTTAAGGTCTAATTTTCATCTCTCCATTTAATTGAATTAATAAATTTAATTAAGTGCTCTTCTCCATTTCCTCCATTTTCAAATAAATAATTTGAATAAATTATTTATTTTCCACTTGTCCATTTCCTCCATTTTCAAATAAATAATTTGAATAAATTATTTATCTTCAACTTGTCCATTTCCTCCATTTTCGAATAAATTATTTAAAATAAATTATTTATGCACCACTTGGTCAAAGATGCCTTGTCATAATCCCTTATCATAACATTCATTTCCTATCATAGTTTGCATGTCTGTCATAGCCCGCATGTCTTGCATGTTTGTCATAGTCGTCAGCGCCATAGTTTTTTCCATGCATGGCATATTCTTGGTGCATCAATTCTAGCCCGTCGATTCAACCATCAATCTCATCCATCCATTCAAAATTGTCTTTTCTTATAAAATGAAAATTTTGAATTCATTTGGTCTTCTTCCTCCTCTCTCTCTCAAGCATTCAAATGAACTTTTGATCTTCATTTTCACAACACATTTTCATGCATACTTAGAACTTCTCTTAGGCACTTAGAGTCATCTTTGCATAGTAAAATCCTTCAATACTTGTGTAGGACATGACATAGTCTTAAGTTACTTGAAGAATTTGAGGGTACTCTTCAACTTGCAGCAACCTAGAAGGTGTAATGGAGGTCAGCCATGGAGATTGAAGATTTGGGTAACTTTGTTTTATTTATTTTCATGTTTTCTCCTTTCACTCCATTATTTTCTTTGGATTTTTAGATTTAGCAATTCTAACCTAATCAAACATATTAGATGTTTTTTTTGCTTTTGCATTGTTTTTAGCGCTTCTGCCATTTATGAATAGTTTTCTCCTGATTTTTCTATTTGCATTTGCTCAAAATGTCGTCTCTTGAACTAAATGTTCGCATCTATTTTTGCTTTTGATATTTTTGTTTCGTTTTGTACGCCCTTGTTCAAAATTTTTTCTTTTGAAAAATATTTGCGCTTTTGAAATTTTCGCTTATGCATTTTTTTATCACTTTTGACAAAAAAAATCGCTTTTGCCATTTTTAGAATTTTAAGCCAATTTGTTCATTGTCATAGGTTTGTTTCGCATTTTCGTAGCAAATCCTTAACATCGTGGGTTGAATGGTTGTAGGCAGTTCTTAATCCAATCATGTTGAGGGAGGGACAACCATGAGAGCTATTTGATTTGATGGTTTGGTTTCAGGAGTTGGAGCGGGATGTTTAAGATGTTGTTGGGTTACGCTGCTACATGATGACTATTGGATGTCATAAAGTGATGATGATTACTCTTGTGGAGAGGTGGCACTCAAAGACCTCGTCCTTTCATTTACCTACTGGGGAGGCCACCATCACCCTAGAGGATGTGTGGAGGATCCTCCGTGTACCCATTCATGGAGATCTTGTTACATATTTCATTTGATGAGGTACCTGCACTATGCGTTGAGTACTTGGTGTGAAACATCTTCAGGTTCGCAAGGCAGAGATAGACTTATCTAATTTTGTTGGTTGCGCGAATTGAGTTTTCTTAGTTCTATGTGGTTTGGTCATGGGACTCATCGTTCTTGATAGGCGAGGAAAGAAGTTTCATGTTGGTTGGGGTGTGTGCATCAAGTAGATGTTCGAGCACAACACTAGATATGCATGGAGCTTGTGTCTCCTTGCACACTTATATTGAGATATGCACGAGGTTACGTACCGTGGAGGGAGATCTATTTTTGTTGGTGTCTCTCTACTGCATGTATGGACCTAGGAGCACATCCCAGTTGCTCATCTTGATGGTATTTTAGATCAAACTCCAGAGGACCCATATTCTTATCATTGTGGTGATTTTCTTCACTACACCTAGCCTGGAAAGCTTCCTTACTAGCGTCATGTTTTATATGATATGTTAGGTTTTGTATGGAGGCCATATTTAGATTGTGAGGCTTGACATGACTACTAGGAGCATTTACCATTTTGTAGACAAACTTGGTGGCTCATTGGTCACGTTCGCTCTTTGCTAGAGAGATATCTCTCATATCGTGTTAGTCAGCAGTTTGGTGAGAGGCAAGGTCATTTTGCAGATGGTTATGAGGCTTGTTTTTGTTGAACTATTAGAGAGGTCCATGTCTAGGGTTTACAGGCTTATCGTGATGCTTTCGTTGCATATTTTAGAGCTCTTGCCCCATTCGGGTGGGGTTGAACAATTGGTTTAACATATCCTGGGACTACCCCAAATTTTGATCAGTGGTGGGTGCGGCGTATTCCCTTGAGATTTACATATCTTACCAGTGTTCCTGCAGTAGGTAGAGTCGGCATTACTAATCACAAGGAGAGACAACGTGTTGAGATCATTGTTGAGTAGCTTGCCAAGGCTCGATAGGACGGTGGACAGGATGATCCGAAGTAGCAAGATCAAGGACAGGTTTCAGGTCCTCCTCCACCACCTAGAGACGGAGTCGTGCAACTAGCACAAATGACACCTACGAGGGATGCAGAGGTAGTGCGGCGACATGCCGCAAAGGCTCAGATTGTTACACTTACTGTGGAGAGAGACACAGCTCGACAGGAGAGAGATGGATTCAGGATAGAACGTGATACCGAGATTGGGCATCATCTCGTTACTGAGATAGAGTTGTAGGTTATTACCATTGAGAGGGATAGCCTTAGGACATAGTGTGATAGCCTCCATGTAGAGCAAGATCATTTGATGATGGAGGATACATATTATCAGACTCTATATGATGTCTTTATTCCTAGAGCTCAACGGCGGCCACGGTTTGGAGAACCCAGTATTGCTACAGGCACCATGTCTGGTGGACATTTCGTTAGACAGCCCGATCCTTAGAGTCCTCCTCTGGTCGAGCAGTAGTTTTATTGTACTTGATCTTCATGATGTTTTATTGTTTCAAAGACATTGTTGTAGACATGGTTTTGTATATATATTCATCGACCCAACGGAGGCCTCATATGTGTGTGTGTGTATGTGTATGTGTATGTGTATGTGTATGTGTATGTGTATGTGTATGTGTATATGTATATGTATATGTATATGTATATGTATATGTATATGTATATGTATATGTATATGTATATGTATATGTATATGTATATGTATATGTATATGTATTTTTTTGTATTATGATATCACACATGTTTCCATGATGATGTTCTTGGCATTCTCTTTTTTTGATGATGATATATATGAGATATACATGCTTCAATTTGGCTTCATTATGTGTTATGTGATGATTATGGATGATGGTGTATGATTTATACATGCTTTTATACTTTTTCAATATATGCATATGATATGGATGGATGGATTGATCATATTTTATTTCATATAATTTTTTATTATGTATATGATGGATGTATGCTTTATACATGATATATGATGTTTTATTGCTTTATTATCATCATGATATGTATTGACAAAATTGTGAATGCAGGATGGATATGGGACTAATGATGTTGTGATGCACGATGGAGTTGTTAGTTAGAAGAAATGTTGGATGATGGACAGAAAATTGGTGTTGTTAGTTTGATGATTTTGCTTTTACTTTGCATAGAGGCTTTGTATCTTTACCAATCATTTTTTATGTAGGAAACAGACGCTATGTACCAGGGTATTAATAACCAAGGTGACTTTGTATCCATCGCATGGAATTTGACTTGAAATATAAAGAATATTCTTGCTCATACCAGACATATGAAAACTTTGTTTAAATTATATGGTTAGGTTGTGTTAAAAAAACAAGTGGACCAGTTACACAGAGAGGTATGAAATACCTAACATGCAACTACTACACGAATTGTCTTAAAAACAACTTCCATACACTCAATAAAGAAAGTATTCACTGTGGTAGTATCACAAAAATATCTTTCAAACAACAAACCAAAATGATGCTCAATTGCCCCCATTCCTTCTTCTCTAAATCCTTATGGACATCCTCGAGAGATCCTGGGAATGAGTCAATAAAATAAATCATAAAGATAAGACTATAAAAAAGATATAACAATGTTACAGTATCACTTGCCATATCTGTTTTGAGGTTTCAAGCTATTATTCGTTGTTGATCATGTCTATTGTAGGAACGGATCCATTAAGGCATATCTCAGGATGTTGTTGGTGAATTATCAAAAAGATAGGTAGGTAACACTTTGTCATTGTTTTTGTTTGTTTGTAATCAAAGTTTTTTGATTGTTTGCTTGAAAGTTCTAGCTTTTGGTGTTTGTTCTATTTGTTTGTCTATTTTTTCAAAGGGTGAAGATGACGATTTGTTTACTATGTATGAAAATTTTATTGTGGATTGTGATGATGGAGTTAGGATCTTTTTGATTTTCTGAGTTTTATGATGACAATTTTGTTGTTTTCAGGGGACTAACCTAGGGTCTCAGGGGCTCATCAAAGATAAGCCTTACCTACATTGTACACGCAGAGGCTCATAGTTTGTTTGGTTTGATGTGAACATGTTTTTGATCTTTTCTATTCTATGAATTTTTTTGGGTTTTGAATTTTTGACTAAGTTGAAATAAAGCATGATAGACACCTAAGGGGACTTACCTAAGGCATTGGGGGCTCATAAGCCTTGCCTACATTGTACATGCAAAGACCATGTAGTTTGACTGGTGTTGACTCAAAGCATAACATGTTTTTGGGATTTTTGACGTTTTATCACTTTTTTATTTTGTTTGTTTTTTGGATGTTCTTTATTTTCAATAGTTTTTTACCATGATGGGATGCTCAAGGATCTAATCCATGACCATTTTCGAGAAGTTTCCCCCAATTCAAGACAAGACTACCTTCTCTAGGAGGGACGGATGTAGATGGTGCTACAAGGTTCAATACATAATCAATCATCAAGCCATGGTTGGACCCCTTTTTTGTTATGGAAGGAATGGGTGGGTGCTTCAGATAGCACCGATAGATAATGATGCAAGTCTTATTCAAAACGTAGTGCCTGTTTGCTAGGTTTTCACTATGGTACCTGTTCTAAAAGAGCCACAAAGTGGTTTTCACTTAAAGAATGTTTTATCTTTACTGTTTTTATTGCTTTTTTATTTTATTTTTTTATCTTTTTTTTTTTTTTGGATTTTTACCCTTTTGCCTGGGGTATTCTAATGTGTTTTAAGTATAGAACCTCTTGAGATGGTTGTTGTTCAGCGGTTTGGCTAAAGGTTCTCCTTTAGGAATAGCCAATCGATAAGCTCCTGAACCATAGCTTGATGTGATAATGAATGGGCCTAATTGATTGGGTTCAAACTTACCTTTGTCATCTTGATTTAGTTATACCTTCTTATTCTCTTTGAGTACCAAGTCACCAAATTGAAAGTTTTTGTCTTTAATCTTTTTATCATAGCTTCGTTTGAGCAGATTCTAATAAACCTGAAGATGGTTTAACACGCCCAAACGCATTTCGTCTAGGAGTTCTAACTCATTTAATCTGGATACCTGATACTCTTTATTGTTGACCATGCCTTTTAGTGATATTCGCAATGAGGGAATTTTGAATTCAATAGGTAAGACAACTTTCGATTTGTAGACCAAGGAGAAAGTTGTGGCACCTGTAGGTGTTTAGATACTGGTTTGATAAGCCCATAAGGCCAGGTTCAGTTGCAAATTCCAATCCCAGCCAGCGTCATTAACAGTCTTCTTTAGTATCTTCAGGATGGTTTTGTTAGATGCTTCAACCTGACCGTTTCCTTGGGGGTAGTTGGGCGTGGAGAATCTCTGTTAGATAGAGAACTTGGAACAAAGCTATTGGACATCTTGGTTCTTGAATGGGGTTCCATTGTCTGTTATGATGGTTTAGGGAATTCCATACCTACAAATCATATAATTCAAGATAAACTTGGATATATGTTTTCTTGTGATGTAGGTCAATGGAATTGCTTCTATCCATTTGGTGAAATATTCAATTGCAGTAATAATAAACTTATGCCCATTAGAGGAAGTAGGAGAAATCTTACCTACCAAGTCTAATCCCCATTGCAAAAAAGGGCCATGGTGTGGTGATAGGTCTGCACTCATGTGCTAGTGCGCGAACGAGGTCACTAGGTCGCTGGCATTGACAGCAATTTTAGGAATACTGAATACACTTTTGTTCCATGGAGGACCAATAGTACCATGTTCTAACCAATTTTTGTATAGGGATAGTGGTGTAGGAGCACCTAGGGGTCCAAGGGACCTAATATGTTTGGTGAGTTTTTGTTTCTTGGTTTTGGTGGTGGAATAAGGTCCTAAGGACCATTTCAAATGTTTTGTAATAAGTCTTTTAGGTTTTGGTTGAATTTTTGGTCTTGGTGACGAACTCCTTTGTATAAACAAGGTCTCCATCCTCCTTTTGTAAGTCTAGTGCACCTTGGAAAATTAAGAAAGAAAGATGCCTTGTTGTATCTAGACACCTGAGGGGAGTCACCTTGTTCATTTGAGTGGGTTTTAAATGCCTTTGACACATTTTGAAGGATCTTGATAGTCGAGTTGGAGTGAATTGTCTAAATTGCCTTAATTAAGCATTTAAGTGGCAAAATGAGGTTTTTTGTGTTTCCAACGGCCAACTAATTAAAATTTCAGTTGGAGGACATTGGAGGGATTTTTTAAGACTTCAAATATGCCTCTCTTGGTCGGGGCAAGGTTGTTGATGGAGAAAATAAGGCATTCAATAAAGAGTTTGCTGTTTTTTCTTAATTTTCTGTGTAAAGTTTGATGTTCCCGTGCTTGGTACGGCCTGTAGACTTAGTTGTATGTTGCAAGCCCATAATGGTTGGAAATATGATTGAGTAATATTTCTTTTGGCGCTAGAGTGGTGAGTTTTCATTGAGTATTAAGGGAGATATCTTAATTTTACTCTCAGGTGATCTGAAAACCCTTAAAATAAGGGTTTTGGGTAAAAAAAGTGGATTTCTTCCATTCGCGCATTGTAAAACTGCTAAATCTCGGTGGGATGGAAGATATGAGGGTTTATTATCATATTCTCATGGCTTTGGAGAATGGCAGGATTGGTATTGGAAGTTGTGTGTGGTCTTTGGCTTGACATCTCTATGTGGCAAGCCTAATTGATAAGCAAAAAGGCTGAGTTTTTGCTTGTATTTGAGAAATCTATTTAAAGGGAACTTAGGGATGATGTTGAAAGATGTAATTAACCTATAGGAGTCTGAATTTTGGCTTTGGGGTGCAGGGGAGAGCCTA
>VDFB02190413.1:0-17156 GCA_007258455.2 Sequoia sempervirens
CTCTTTAGCCAACAAGGAGTTAGTGTGATTGCTGTTTTCTATTGTGTTAGGAATAAGTTTGCAAGCCTCCTTAGCTGCAATTTCTTGTTCAAGGCATGTTAGAAGTGAGCTTTGTTTCAAAGATTTGAGTAATAAAATCATGAGCCTCTTTTGCCTTGGTCCAAAATCTTAGATTTCCGTTATCTATGTTCTACTTTTATGATCTTTATTTCAGCTTGCAGTGAAGTGTGTAGGTGTTCGTTGAAAGACAGATTATTGAAGTGTTTTTGTCAGAAAATCTACCTTGTTAATTTCTAACTTCTCTTGCTCTGCTATTACTTGAGAGGTTAGGAACGTCTTTAGTTTAAGTTAGTCGTAGTTGAACTTCTTATATCAGAAAATCTCAGCTGCGGCGTTTGTGTTTAAAAAACCTTGTGCTCTAAGCTGATCAAAAAGATAGGCAACTTAGTTTTAGTTTACTTTCTTTCAAACACCATCAGCAAGAGGGAGCTTCCCTCCTAATTTGAAGAGCAGTTTATCTGTGCATAGCTGTCCGTTTTCAAATCCGCATTCCAGAGGTGTGAATTTAAACGCCAACAAATTCTAAGACTTATAAGAGAGCACACTGATGGTAAAGATCTCGTTCAAGTAGGAGTCACACACTTTGCTACTAATTTTCTCACCTTGTAGAGCATATTAGCTACAATGCCCAACCTTAAGCATATATTTGTGAGTGCAAGATGGTTGGAGAGTCCTTATTGTAGGAAGGTTGAAGCAGAGAAAGTCGTGAAGACCAATTTTGATGATAGATTTGCCAAAGTCGTGGAGGAGATCATCAATGTAAGTTTTCAAACTTCACTTGATGATTTATTTTTTAATTTTCTAATATTGCAAATTTTTTATTTTGTTAATTTTTTTATATTTAGGTGATAGAACCATTGGTCAAGGTTCTACGATTAGTGGATGGGGATCAAAATCCCATGGGGTATCTATATGAGGCCATGGATAAGGCCAAAGAGATGATTCAACATTTGTATGGGTCAAACAAGACCTAATATAAACTCATATGGCACATAATTGATCGGAGGTGGAACCAACAACTCCACCAACATATTCATGTTGCTGCCTACTATTTGAACCCCAATTTTTATTTCTCCCCTACTCTCAAAGCAGATGCAGAGGTTCTTCTTGGCCTCAACACATGTATTGAGAAATTGGTTGATGATGAGAACCTTTGATACTTCATACTTGATGAGATACATAGTTATAAGGAGGTCAAAGAGGCATGGTTTTCTTCAAATTTTTGCATTTGTAGGAGAGCCACTCTGCAGCCAGGTGAAAAAACATGTGTTCAATTTTATTTTATTATTTATTTAAATTTTTAAGTTTATTAAAATTCTTACTAAGTTATAAATGCCAATTGTTATCCTTGTAGATTTGTGGTGGGAAGATTATGGTGCCACAACACCTAATCTTCAAAAGCTTGCCATCCACATTTTACCTCAGCCTTGTAGTACTTATGGTTGTGAGTGCAACCAGAGTGTTTCTGGGGCCATTCACACAAAGAAGCACAATAGGTTGACTCAAAAGAGCTTGAATGACCTTGTCTATGTGCAGTACAACCTTCAATTGCATGAAAAGAAGGTACAAGGGCAAGGTTCACATAAAACACTTGACCTTGATGACATTGATTCATATTCAGATTGGATTGTTGAACCTAATGATGTTGATGTGGATCCATTGTTATTGATGATGAGTTTGCTGATTTGGAGCTGGAGGCAACTGAATGGGAAGCAGAAGTGGCAACATATGAGGAAGCAGAAAGTGAGGTTGGTCAGCCAGCAGAAGCAGTTTCCTCGATCCTATGGATGAGGCGCCTGTTGAAGATATTGCAGCTATACCATCTACTCGAGCTTTAGTCATAGACAAAATTTATGATTTACAATTTTCATTGATATCAAAACTTGAAATTAATGTGTATTCAGAGGTTGTACTTGTTTTTCAGTCTATTATATGTATTAAACTCAAATTTTAATTCATATATAAAGGAAATCAGTAATATATTCTACAATTCAATATATATGTGTGTTTTTGAAGAATATTTTAAAAAATTATGTACTTTCAAATGTTTGATAAATTTGTTGAGTTATTGCCAAGTTTTTCCCTAAGTTTTTGCTAAGTTCCGAGTTTTTAAAAAATTTCGGTCTGCCAAGTTATTGCCGAGTCTGAATTTTTAATTTTACAACTATGGATGACACACTTTCCTATGTGGATAGTGAGTTTCTTCATCCTCCTCTTCATTTAGTTGCATTTCCTATAATTGCAGCACTTTTGCTTGTATTTGCACATCAAACACAAACATCAGTTGCACACTATATGAACATAGTTCACACTTGTTGCACACTTGATGAATGGAATAGTTATTGAGTTGCTTGTTCACATTTCTTTGTTGTCCTAAGCAACCAGTTATTTGAGCTAGTTCTTGGCATTTTGGTCTTGGTTAGATTGCTTAGGCGAATCTTACAACTTATCAAATCAAATTTGTGCCAAATCTTACAAAATTATTATAGTCATTTTTTATATTATTGCAGTAATCTAGATTAATTCCACAATTTCCAATTTTATAAGGTTTTTGCAATAGCATTATTATTGTAATAATGCATCTGTTCAATTGTGACTATTAGTAAAGATTGTGTGCAGTTCTGAGTTATATTTTCTGCAATGTAGGGTAATCGAATATGTTGTAAGATTAGGTCACACTTTAAAGATCTGACAATTTGGCGAAAAAGGTACAGGTTCAAATTGACAGAGGAGTAGGATATGTGCAACCCATATCTTCAGGCACATTCCAGTGTACAGGGTCACAAATGCAAAATGTTACCATGTAGTCTAAGGCACAGGTCCAAATCAGGGGAGAGCTAGGCTATACTTTAGGTACATTCCGGTGTACAGGGTCTCAATGTTGCTATGTAGTCTAAAGAACAGGTTCAAATCAGGGGAAGGGTAGGTATATGCACCCTATACTTTAGAGGCATTCAGGTGTAAAGTGTTTCCCGTGCAAAATGTTACCCTGTGGTCTAAGTAAATTTAGGCACACAAAGCACAATCCATTGTGGTAAACTTTAAAAGAACCTCTCCTTTACTTAAAACTATTATATTGGCAACAGATCGGAATCAAACAAATAAAATTGGCGAAAGAAGAAAGCAAGAAAGCTAAACTTTACCGCAGGAGAGGGAGATCGGGTATTCCTTCCAGTAGAGATGCCGGTATGACCAATACTGTTGTGCGTGTAAGCGTTGGTGTGACTATTTGTATTGCCGGAGGCGCCGCCATAAGAAGAGCTGTAACGGAAGGGCAAATCATCTTCATCGTCGTCATCATTGGGCTGCGAAGAAGCCATGACCTGAGCAAGGCGCTGAGCGGCGGCCTTGGCTGCATAATTTTGCGAGCGTTTGATGTTGGATATGCCGCCTCCCGTTGAGGATCCAGAGCGCGAATGGTGAGAAGGATGTGCCGGCGACATGGAAGGAGAAGAAGAAGAATTGGTGCTGGTGCTGCTCGCTCCGCTCCTTTGCCGCCCGTATATGGGGCTCAGCGCCCCTCTCTGCCGATCCATTTTTTTATATTCCCGCGGGCTTCTGGTCAAGCCCGCAACGGATTTCTCCGCTGCTGAAAATATGCAGTTATGTTCGGAGGAGCTGACAAAGAGAAAGGGGGTGGTTATACGGTGGCTCGGCAGAAGATCCGCTAAGAAACCGCTGCATGAATTGGTCGGAGAGGTTTTTCAAACTAGCAGCCTCTGAACTCCTTTCTTAATGTGATCTGGCAAACGTTTGTAAGAGAATCAAAACTTTACACGTATGGAGTGAAAAAATTCATGTATAAAGTTACTGAGATTTACATTCAAACTTTACGGTGAGAACTTCAAATCTAGGCTAGGATATTCAAATGGCTTCGCAAGTTTGAAAAGGAGAATATATATTTTCTACATAGGGGTGAATAAATAAAACAAGAGCTGCATAGCAGCGAGTTCCTTCCAAAAGTTTTAGAATAGTTTTGTTTGTATTTGTTGTGTTGTGTTTTAGGAACAATTGGTCAGGATAAAGCAGTTGTCACCTAAATTTAGGAATTTGATCATTGATAGAGTCAACTTTGTCTTCCATTAGAAAATGACCCTTATAACAAAAGAATTTTGCTCACTTCAAAATTTGAGATGCTCTGGTTGTGCTTTTAGGCCATGAAGAAAGCACAATTTACATGTTGCCAGCATTATGTAAATATTAATGAGTTCAAATATTTCCTTAACCATTCAACATATATGATAAAAAATCATCTTTAAAAAAGTAAAGATTTTACAACTTTCAAGGTAACGAGATCATGTATAACCAACCTACTTAAATGTTATAGTTTTTTGCACAAATGAAAATGAAAGCATATAGTCCTAAGTCCACTTATAGGTGCCTAATGTCTCCAAAAAATTCCTTATGATAAAAAATAATCTTTTTATTCCATTCAATAATAGATAACTCATTTATAAGCCTCATAAAACTTATAATGTGAAGTGTATTGCAAAAGGCCTGGATCAAACGTCATAAATCTCAATTGAACCCATATGCCCATTTTGTCGATTGTAGAGTAGTGGATAGAAGCATTGCAATAGTCATTGGACCAAGACCACAAGGTAGAGGATTAATTGATAAAGCTATTCTTGAAGCCTCTTCATAGGAAACATGACCGACTAATTGGTATTCTCTTTAGCACTAGGATCCTGCAAAAGTGGAAGCAGTAGTTTTAATTTGCTATATATTAGCCATCTTTTACTTAATTTTTTTTTTTTGAAAAATACAGTTAGAAGGTGCCATACCTCTACTGCATTTAAGCTAAGATCAATTAATACTGCACTAGGTTTTAGCCAATCACCACAAACCAAATTTGGCACACCTGCTGCAACAACAAGAATATCTTCTTCATGAGTAAAATATGTAGGAAATTCTCAAAATAAAGTGTAAGTTGAAAGTCCAGCACAACTAATTCTTAAGCAAATTTTTTTAGTATTTTAAATAACCATATAAAATTTTAAATTATCCTTTGTAGCTCAAATTGTGATGCTACTCTTTGGATTGCAAATGTTTTACTCTTAAAGAACCTACTCTTCATGTGACAATTTTTACTCAATATTGTGGTGGACACATCAGATAATTCAACCATAATGATTCAAGAAATTGATTATTCATATTATTTCATTCCTTTCAAGGTGACCACACAATGCTCATGCATTTCTAGGGTATTAATTGTTTAACTTAGATATTGATGTGTATATCCTTAGCTTCCATATCTTCTTGTCTCATTTGAATTTTTGTCGACATCACTATCTCTGGATAAGTCATAACCAAATTCTAAGGTCATCTCTAGATGGGCATGCTCTCTGCGAGATATGATGAACTATGACATGAGTGCACTAAATGTGTTACATATCCATCAATGTTTTATTTGGATGCTCAAACAAACTTCAAGAAATCATAGACATAAAGAGATAGATTAAATAAAAGCTAAATCAAATACACTCTTGACAATCTTTGTTTGGGATTTTCATTTCTATTTGGTTCTATGTATATTCTTTTCAAAATTGGAAGTTTTTTGTTATGATCAATTGGAATAGACTCTACAAGAAATACATAAATATATTGTCTTGTGTAGGAAGCCCACAAACATAAATAATAATTTGCTAATAAATCACAAGAGATAACTCTTTGCAGTCAAACACAAATCTCCAGATTTTAAACACAGATCCAATAATTATCGCTTTTGAATTAGAACAATAGTGTCAATCTTAGTTCAATGATATATGTCAATATCAGATTCAAAATTAACAATAAATTTTAGATACTCCACACTGGGCATTGAAACAAATTGAAAAGTTGTCTTTATTTGCATCTCCTCCAGAAACTCATCTATCTTGTAAGTCAAGTAACGTCTACAAACTGTATGTACTAGATTGTGTTGCTAGAATTGGAAGTCATGTAAATTTTTGTAACATACTAACTAGTATAAGTTTTGTACTAAGGGCCTCTGCCATTTTGATGGAAAAAATACATGATAATGGGTCTCTTTAACTTAATCCCCTACTTGGTGAAGAAGACCCTATGGGGGAGGATTAATCAAATTGAAAAAGAAGACAATTCATTATGCAATTAGTACTCCCCTAGTTGAAGTTGACAAGAGGTATATGTAGTATAGAAGTTGCCAAGTCAACTTATCAAAGGCTTTAGACATATCCAATTTGATAATCATTCCAGAATAATAGTCAAATTCTGAGAGATTGAATGGTTCTCTAGGTGTAGGTGGATTTGCAAGGCGTCCTTTACTCTGAAGCATTCTCATGAGGTTGAACACAATGATAAAAAATTTGAACAATATATTTAAGGTATATAGAAATAAATGTCTTGTGGGCTTTGACAATGGTTCTTTTAAACCAAATTGGCATCTAGCATGGTGATGACCTAAAAAGTAACCAATATTATTATACCCTTATTGTACCCTACCCTTTATTGAACCCTAATTTAAGCCTAACCCTAATACTTACCATAGCCCTAACCTTAGCTTCAAGTTTTATTCTAGATTAATAATTTTAATCCTAACTTAGCATTAACCCTAACCCTAATTAAATAGTAATCATAACCCTAATTAAATCATAATTGAACCCCATTTGAACCTTAATCTAAATGAACCCTAACCCTAACCCTAACCCTAATTGAACCATAAACCTAACTCTAATTAAACCTTAATTGTAAACTTAACTAAAATAAGCCTAATTGAAAGAATTATATATTAAAAGAAGACATTATTTTAAAGGTAAAGGAGACAAAGCAATGTGATAGGAAACAACCGATTGTGTTTAACCAGAGTGTAATGAGCTTCCGCAATGGTCATGGCTGCGAAGCAACTACCGAAAAAGTTTCGTATCGGTGGCAGTTTCTACAAATTCCAATGCGAGTAGGTCCGACTTGAATATGTTGGCAATAATCAGCGTCCTCCGACCACAAAATCTTTGTTTTTCCACATCTGGCCGTATTTTCCATGCATACCGCACTCATAACAAGGTGTCAGCCCACGTAGAATAAGGTGGTCATTATTAAATGAGGCGCTCGCTACTTCTAAGAATGAAGTCGATTAGCACAACCTACCCGGCCCGGATGACAAACCCTGCGGAAAATCCCTAATGTCAGAAATGGGAAGGGAGGAGTGGAATGGCAAAAACAGTCTTCGACCAAGGTATGGGAGGAAGCCAGGGAAGAAAGTTCAAAGGGGGAAAAGAACATTCATGGCTCCTTTTTGTCCAAAGAAGCTAAAAGCGGAAGGACCAAAGTAGTTATTAGCTCTTCGAATCTGCAAGCGGAAGTCCTAAGGTTAGAACAGTTAGGTTTGTTTGGGAAATGGTTTGGGAAGAATCTCAACTGGGACTATTTAGTGAGTTGGTGGAAAGAGCGTTGGGGCGCTGAGTTGCAGCTAAAAATGCTGCAAAATGATTTCTTCTTAATCGTTTGCCCATCCCGTATCATCAGAGATAAAATAGTCAAAGGGGTCTGGGTTCTTGATGGCTGTGGCTTTTACCTAAGAAAGTGGTCAATGGGTTTTGATCCTTCAACCCATGTGATGGAATTTCTGCAAGACTGGTACAGCTTACCGAATCTTCCACAGAAGTATTGGGCTCCTTCTATTCTTGAGGAAATAGGTAACCAGTTGGGCACCTTTGTTTGCGCAAAAGAAAGGACACTGGCAAAGCCGAATCAAACCTATGTGCGCATTTGTGTGGAAAACAACATGGATAGAACGATCTGGAGCGAGATTGAGCTTATAACGGATTATGGGGTTAGGGTTCAAAAACTAGAGAGGGACTCTCTCATGCGTAACAACCTGGTATGCACGCTAGGATGCAGAACTCACAATGAAGAGGCAGGGAAATCCAGTATGCTGATGACTCCTCCGGCAAACCTTAGAGCGGCTGTGCGAATCATCTCTGAAACTCCAAAATCTCCAACACAAGGGCGTTTGAAGTCACCAACAGAGGTCTCTAGGGCATCTCCAAAAGCAAACAGTGATAATTTGGCCCCTTTGGGTGGAGTCTCGTTAACTGGGACTCAATCTCCTTCCCCAATGGATGAGAGTATAGGCAGAAAGAATTTCAAGCAGGATAGGTGGAGAAGGAGGTTCAGTTTGAGGAGTTAGATGACAGAATTTCTGAGACCCTCGCACTTATGGGGGATTGTGGTCTGAACATGCAGCTGGACTCTTTGATCGAAGTAGGAAAAGAACTAGTGGAGCTTGCGGAGGCAGCTAAAACAAAGTCAGGAATGTTGGGGGATGGTTTTAGTCTGGCAGGAATGGAGGAAACCTGGGAGACAAATGACCAGGACACAACAGAGTTGCTAAGTCCTCAGTTAGGTAGGAAGCGGAAGCTAACAGAGGAATTGCAGGCTGCAAAGTTTCGCCTGGGAATTCATACAAGGGACATTTTCAAATCAACTCCAGATTGTGGGGATCAAAAAAAGAGGGGTAGGATCCCCAATCAGGAAAAGAGAAAGCAGGACGGGGAAGCAAATGGCCAACAAAAAATTGACACTATGATAAAAGTAGGGAAGGGTGGAGCCCTTCCTGAACAACAATGAAAATCTTAACTTGGAATGTTAGGGGCCTAAATGCCCCTAACAAGTGGAACCTAATCAGGCGCCACATTGAAGTGTGTCAATTTGATATTTGTCTTCTTCAAGAAACTAAATTAGATGGGAATGATCTGGAGAAATTTGGCAGGAAGTTAAGGTCTTGGAAATGGCTTGGTTCGGAAGCAGAAGGAGCTTCAGGTGGTTTACTAATTATCTAGAGACCTCAGACTGTCTTTCTTGAGGCATTAAATCTCAGCAGACATTGGATGGTGTGTAAGGTAAGAAGTTTAACCTCGAACCTACATTTCAATTTGCTTAATGTGTATGGCCCTATGTTGTGCATTCAAAAAAGACTAGTTTGGCATGAGCTGGACGTTGTTTTGCAAGATTTGCACCAAGGTTTTAGCATTTTAGGGGGGGACTTTAACGCCATTCTTAAGAAGGAGGACAAGCTTGGGGGAATATGGAAAGTCTTACAGTCTCAAAAGGATTTATGTGACTTTGTGGAGAGAAACTCTTTATTGGAAATTCCCTCAGGCAATGGTCTTTTCACATGGACAAACCGCAGGAAAGGGTTTGGAAGTATTGCGGAAAAATTAGATCATTTTTTCTTCAAAGGAAATTTGTGCTCCTTTCCATTTTCTTTAGAGAGCAAGATAAACTCTGGTACTGGCTCTGATCATCTTCCTGTGCAACTGCATATTGTTGGGGAAAAAAGTCCGATCAGATGCCCTTTTAAATTCGAAATGATGTGGTTTAAAGATTCCAATGTGATGGATTTACTTGAACAATGGTGGAAGGAATGCTCTCCGGGGGGTTCAAGTTTATTCAATGTAATTACAAAGTTAAAATACCTGAAGCAACATCTTAAACAATGGAATAAAGAGAGCTTTAAGAATATTTTCAAAGAGAAAGAGCAAACAGAGGAAGAATTAGAATCTTTAGTAGATGAAATTATGAAGAATGGAATGAATGAAACGTGCTACATAAAAGAAAAGGCATTATCCAAAAAGTTGAACGATATCCTAGCCAAAGAAGAAATTTTTTGGCGTCAGAAATCCAGAGAAGTCTGGTTAGAAGCAGGGGATAGAAACTCAAAATTCTTCCACAACTCTACAAAGGAAAGAAGGGAACTCAATAGAATCACCTGTCTGTATGACGGCGATGGTAGGTTGTTGGAAGATGCGTTGGAAATCAAGGATTCAGCGGTCTCTTTTTTTCAGAATCTGCTCAATGATTGGGAAGGTTCAAATTGGCAAGCTCAGAAAGCTTCCTTGCAATTCATACCGAAATTGGTTTCCCCAACTCAAATGCAAGCATTAAATGAAAACTTCTCTGAAGAGGAAGTAAAAGAGGTAATTTTTGGGATGCAGCCAGAAAAGGCTCCTAGACCAGATGGGTTTCCGGCTGGCTTCTTTCAGAAATGTTGGCACTTTTTGGGAAAGGATGTTTGGGAAGCTATTGAAGACTCTAGACTAAATAGAAGGGTTCTGAAGGAAGCAAATAATACCTTAATCGCTCTCATTCCAAAAAAAGAGAAACCTAACAAGTGGGAAGACTTCCATCCAATTTCGCTATGCAACACAATCTACAAAATACTGGCCAAAGTTCTAGCTAACAGATTGAAGAAAATCCTCCCCACAATTATCTCCAAGGAACAAACAGGCTTTGTTCCAGGGCGCTCTATCTTAGATGGGGTGATTATTGCTCAAGAAGTCATTCACTCAATTCAAAAACTGAAAAAATCAGCCATGTTGGTGAAACTCGACATCAAAAAAGCATACGACAGAGTGAACTGGAGATTTCTCTTCAAAGTAATGGAGGCTTTCAGTTTTCAGAAGGAATGGTTAGATTGGATCTTTGGTTGGGTGGCTTGCCCGTGTTTTTCAGTTCTAGTAATGGTTCTCCGGAAGGTTATTTCACAGCTTCAAGAGGACTGAGGCAGGGGGATCCTCTATCTCTGTTTTTGTTCATAATAATGGCAGAAGCTTTAGGGAGGTCGATTGAAAATGCAAGACAGTTTGGGTGGATTCAAGGTTTGCAAGTCACTAGTAGTCTACCCAACATCACACATCAACAATTTGCAGATGATACAATGTTGTTCGGTGAAGCATCAGCAAAGGAGGCTCAAAGGTTAAAAAAATGTTAGAAGATTATTCTAAAGCTTCAGGTCAAGAAGTAAGTAAGGTTAAATCAGAGGTCTTCTTCTTTAACACAAACTGCCCTATTGAGGTTCAAATTTTGAGAATTTTAAGTTTCAAAATGGGGCAATTTCCTTGCAAATATCTAGGCCTCCCATTGGATAAAGGCACCAAAAGTAACAGTGCATGGTGCTCAATGGTGAGCAGATGTAAGGACCGAATTTCTTCATGGAAAAATAGATGGCTCTCTTGGGCTGGGAGACTAACTTTATTGAAATCAGTTATTTCTTCCCTTCCAATATATTTGATGTCCTGCCTATAGTTAACTAGTGGTGCAAGCAAAGATTTAAATAAGGTTATGTGGGATTTCTTCTGGAAAGGCAGCTCGGAACAAAAGAAAATCCCCCTTATTAACTGGAAAAAGGTTTGTGAAAAGAGGGAGGATGATGGATTTGGACTAAGAAACATTCTAAGGAAAAATAAGGCGTTGGGGGAAAAATTAGCTTGGACAATCCACTCATGGCCATATCTCAAGTGGGTCAAAATCGTCAAAGCAAAATACCTGGAACCAAATCCATAATGTTTTCTTTCGGCAAAAACACTTCCATCTGGGTCCCAGATCTGGAACTTTATAAAAAGTTGCAGAGAACTAATTACAGATTTCATTACATGGGAGGTTAAGGATGGTAAGGAGGCTTCATTCTGGGACAACTCATGGGAAGGACACCCAGTATTAGCAAACATGCCTGAACTCTCAAACATAATGGAACAGACCAAGCAAAGCTGGGGCTCAAAAGTCAGGACTACTTCGTCCTCGAGGAAACCTCAAGGGGCAGTTATATGAAGTGGAAGTCGGTACGTAGTTTGAACTTGGCAAGTCATGAAATGGATTTTTTTGAGCGAGTAATGGACGCTCGTAGGATCTGGGCTAGAAAAGGGGAAGATAGTATTCGGTGGGACGCTGCTCCAAATGGTGTTTATTCGTCCAAAATAGGTTATAATATGTTATCTTCTCATGAACCCTTTTCAGCATTACCTCTAAATCTATGCTGGAACAAGGTTTTCCTATCGAAAGCAGGGATTTTCACATGGGCTGCTGCTCAAGGCAGAATTCTAACAAGTGATAGGTTTTCCAAATTAGGTTTTCTAGGCCCAACAAGATGTCCCCTGTGTAAAAAAGCTAAAGAAAATGTGAATCACTTACTTCTAAACTGCGATTTCACATATCAAATGTGGTGCTGGCTGTGCACAAAGCTAAAGTGGTCAATTTTTTTTCCCAACACTTTGCTTGAATACCTAAACTCGTGGCCAAGCAGTGAGCAAAACTCCATCTTTGGACATCTATGGAAAATGAGTCCTTTAATTCTTATATGGGAAGTTTGGAAGGAGAGAAACAAACGTTTATTCCAAGATAAAGAATTATCGATCCCAAGATTACAATGCAAGGTTGAGGTGTGCATTGTTGAACTTTTTAACTCTCAGTTGCTGGTGAAACAGAGGAAATCCTATTTTACCAAATGGGATGCATGGATTATGAAACAATGGTTCGGTATCAAATCTCCTAATGTCGCTTGCTCAGGAAATGCAGCTTCTATGGCACAATGCAAAATGACACAGTGGCTCCCCCCGGAGCCGGGATGGGTTAAATTAAATTTTGATGGTGCTTCAAAAGGGAATCTGGGCCCGTCCGGTGCTGGGTGCATTATCAGAACCAACACAGGCTCGGTTCTGGGTAAACTTGCTCAGCCGCTAGTTGATGGCACAAATAACACTGCTGAGTTTCAAGCTCTTGTGCTCGGACTTAAACTCAGCAAAGAATTAGGAATCAAAAATTTGATTATTGAAGGGGATTCAACGTTTGTTATTAATTCTCTAATAACAAGACAACTTCACAATTGGAAACTAGGCGTATTTTTGGTGGTAGCAATTGAGCTGCTAGACAGCTTTGAGCAAGTTATGTTAAATCACACTCTAAGGGGAGGTAACACAGATGCTGACCTCCTTTCCAATTTTGGAGTAACTGGACCAGGTTTCAAAATATGTTATATTTAGTATCTTCCAATGGGCGGATGGGTGGGCTCCCTTCCTGCCCCTCTTTTTGCCACTTGATTTCCTAAGTGGGGTGAGGTGGCTGCGGGACGGTTCGATGTTTGCTGAGTTGGCCTCGCCATAATATTTGACGTCAGCTCTTTGCCATGGGGAGAAGATGGTGCTTTTAATGTGCTTGGTTCTCATTTTCCGCGGAGCCTTGGTGTTCGACAAGGAGGATGTTTGGCTTCTCGTTCAAGGTGTCCATTTTGCGACACGTCGGGTACGACATTCATTGATAAGACTGTTGAATGGCCGGGTGGCATCTCACTTCACTCGAAGTGATTATGGCTCATAGGCGGATGAACTTCGTCCGTAGCAAATCTTCATGGCTAGGACGGGATGATCGGCCTGCCATTATTCCATCTCATGTGCGGAGGCCAGTCGGATCCTCTCACGGGTCTATTTATGGATCTGTTGATATCTTTTTTGTTGCTCTGTCTTCGTATTTTGGCATAGTTTATGTTTCTGTGCAGGGTGCGGCTGTCAACATGGAGAGGTCGACAAAGTCAAAATTTACCATTCACATTTCGGCGGAAGGCTTGGAGTGCTTTGGTGTCGACACTCCGATCTCTCTGGTGGCTATGAAGAGGCAAATTGCCTTCAGGGATGTCACTGATCAGAGACTAAAGCGTATTCTGTCCGTCGATGATCCGGTGTCGCTGGTTGCGGTTAAAATGATTCTTGGTCAAGAACATCTGCAACGAAGGGAGTATGCTAGGGATAATGCCCATGTCTCCTCACGATTTCTTGCGGTGCTACTGGACTTGGCGACCCCGAAGAAGGTGGCATTGGAGATGATGGAGCGCTTGTTCCGCGTCGACCTGCTTGGTGGTCTGGAAGAAACCTTGAAGGCGGCCTTCTTAGGCAAAGGCATTCCGCGCCCGGCTGACTTGTCTCTTTTATGGGATACGGAGGAAGC
Source organism: Sequoia sempervirens (assembly GCA_007258455.2). Lineage (NCBI taxonomy): Eukaryota > Viridiplantae > Streptophyta > Pinopsida > Cupressales > Cupressaceae > Sequoia > Sequoia sempervirens. Next base: position 13,792 of record VDFB02190413.1, read on the forward strand.
TGTTAAAGTCTACCCTTTTCTCTTAGACCTCAAAGGGTCTGTCCTGTCGAGGCACAGAAAGCTTGCGGAGGTGGCCGTGGAATTTTTAAAGAGAAAATTGAAGATGGTGACAGTCGAGGGAATGGATTGGATAGATGGCTTTGTAAGTTTCGCGGAAGTTAATGGTTTTATGTGAGGGTTGGCCTCTGTGTCTGGTGCTTTCTTTTTCGTTGTTATTACTGTCTCTTTTGGTGGTCCTCGGCTCTAAATTTGCAATTTTCATTTTTGTTGGTCGTGGGTCGGCCTGTGACCCCTCTCTTTATTTCTATGGTTTCCGTGGAGGGTCTTTTGGTGTTGGTTATGGGACTGATGCTACCGTAAATTTGTGTCTCGGATGGTTGGTGTTTTGCTCAGCTATGTGCCATGGATAGTTCTCCTGCGATGCAGACGTTTGTAATTTTCCTCTATTTCAATATATAATCTTATGTATGATCAAAAAAAAAAGATTAAGCAATTAAGGATAGGTAACGTTTACAATTTAATTGGGGTTTTTACTGAGGATTAATAATCTTAAGATCCAATTAGGTTTGTAGTAAATAGTTAGGTTACAATTAGGAATATATAATAAATATTAATATAATTATAATACAAATATAAATTAATTTAAATATAATATAATATAGGAATACATTTAAGATTACCTAGTAAAGGTTATAATTTAATTAAGTTTCAATGAGGTTTGCAATTCAATTAGGATATGGTTAGGGGTGGGGATCATTTAGCATTCTATTATTGTTAGAGTATGGGTTACATTTAAGATTATTGTTATTTTTGTGATATGTATAGATTGATTCTTTTTTAGCATCATGATACTTTTTTTTATTAGAGAGGTAAACACTTTTGACCTAGAGCTAGATGGAACCAATGAGGCTATAGTATGACTAAATTTGGACCTCACTAGACATCTAGATCCCCTTAAGCCATCCTATCACCTTAAATCATAAATCGATTTCTTAAGGGGTCCCAATATGACAAATTTCTTAAAGGGATCAAAGAAGTTCTTAAAATTTGGTGCAGTTGCCCAAGGCAACCAAATTTAACAATAATAAGATCGTGCAAGATTATAATATGAATGAGATTTCATGATCTAGGTTGGTCAATTGAAACAAGAGTAGATCTCAATCAACTATTCCACAAGAAAATGTTCTTCACTAACTTGCAAGTTCATTAAATATTCCAAGGGGCACCAAAACTTTACCCTAAGTTTTGTAAACCCTAAACTTTGAACTCTAAAATCTAAACCCTAAACACTAAACCATTCATTTTGTCCTACCTAACACCATAAAGTGAAATTTGGTTGTCTTAGGAAAATCCGCGATATTTCATTCCCTTATGCCATGTAATTTTGTCCTAGGATCTTACTACATGTACATCCCCTTAAGTTATCCTATTACCCTAAACCCTGAACTCTAAAGTCTAAACCCTAAACCCTAAAGCCATCATTTTTTCTTAGGCTCTTAATGAAATTTGGTTGCCTTAGGCAACACCACCAAATTTCATTCCCTTATGCCATGTAATTTTTTCCTAAGATCTTACTACATATATCCCCTTAAGTTATCCTAAATCCCTAAAACCTAAACTCTAAAGTCTAAACCGTAAACCCTAAAGCCATCATTTTTTCTTAGGCTCTTAATGAAATTTGGTTGCCTTAGGCAACTCCACCAAATTTCATTACCTTATGCCATGTAATTATTTCCTAGGATCTTGCTGCATGTAGATCCCCTTAAGCTATCCTATTACCCTAAACCCTAAACTCTAAAGTCTAAACCCTAAACCCTAAAGCCATCATTTTTTCTTTAAAGGCTCTTAATGAAATTTGGTTGCCTTGGGCAACTTCACCAAATTTTATTCATTTGAGCCATGCCATTTCTCCTAGGACCTCACTAGACGTAAATCCCCTTAAGCCATCCTATCACCCTAAATCATAATTCAATTTTCTTAAGGGGCCCACATGACATTTCTTAAGGATCAAAGAAGTTCTTAAATTACACCAAAGTTGCCCAAGGCCCAACCAAATTTAACAATAATAAGATCCCGCAAGATTATACAATATCAATAGTTAATTGTATTTTCATTCAAATAACATGTGCCTTAGACATATAAATGAGGCTCATATATAATTTTATCATTTGTATTTAATATTTAAGGCCATTTATATTGAATGGTTTAAAGGTATTTCCTAAACATGTATCTATATCTTGAAATTACAAATCTAATGCGTGTTCACTCATATCTTAAAGATCACATGGACCCATTCAATAATATTCTCAATCCACCTCCACGCCATCCATCTCCAACACCTTCACCTCCACCTCCACCCACTCCACCTCGTAACCCCCCACCTCCACCACCTGAAATCAATGAACATGCTCGTTTGCAAGCACAAATCAATGCTTCTACTAGAACCATCCAAGATCAAATCAACATTATTCAAAATGAAGAATGTGTCGCACCTCCTGTGAGGATGTTTGCATCTAGGATGCAAACCCTTGTTGATGTTGTCAGGGCTATGGATGGGATCGTAGATGAGCATCGACAATGGCTAGAGGAGAGGAGAACTAATTTTGAAAAGGAAAACACAAATAAATGAATATCTATGCAGTAGAGAGCCATAATAGTTTATAAATTAAAACAATGATCTTAAATAGTTATGAATTTATACATTTGGTGAACGATGGATATTTTGTGTGATGAATTTATAAATTTGGTTCCAAATGTATATTTTTAGTGACATGAATTTATGATTTTGGTTCTAGATGGATATTTTTAGTGACATGGATTTATGAATTTGGTGGAATTTATGAACTTATAATGAATAGTATATATTTTATGACTATCTACTAGATCATGATTTCTCCTCTGAAAAAATTGTAATATATATATATATGTGTGTGTGTGTGTGTAATGCGGTAGACATAAAATGAGATTTTGTGAATGTTTCAAGTTTATTGTTTAGTATGTATGTGCATGTATTAAAAATTTATAATAGTTCTTAAATTTTGAAATTTGTATATGTATGTATGTATAGTTTAGTTTAATGATTTGTATGCATACAAATTATGCATCGCATTTTTTATTTTAAATGTACATGTACATACATTTAATTTTTAATTTTGTATGGACATGCTCTTGAGTTGAACAATCAATGTATATATATGTGAATTTCAATTAAATATATGAGGTTAATATATATGTTGCTCATGTCCTATTTCAATTAAATATATGATCTTAATTTTTGTATGCACATGGACTATTTTGTATGATTTAAAATGCAGGTGCACATTATATCAAGCATATATCATGGATGATTTTAACATTGATGATAT
>VDFB02190414.1:0-15085 GCA_007258455.2 Sequoia sempervirens
ATATTGTACTTGTGTGTCACCCTCTGAGAGAGTCATGGTGAAAGTCACGTTGAAGTGACAACATCACGCAAGTGATGAACACTTGTACACACCATAATATGGTTGTAGCCATTATGGTTGATATCGTGTTGAGGCAATATCTAATATCACGTTGAGGTGATATTCTTCTTTTCACATCTGGTTGTAGCCAATATGATGGACATCACGCTGAGGTGATAAGTCCTGTACAGGTGGAAGTCTACTCCCTAGCTGAGAGGGAGTGTTAATGATCTATTGCAGCGTCAAAAGTAACTTCCAGCGATATCCTCTTGATAATAAATTAAATGATAGCATGATGTTATTTAATTTATTCGAATTCAAAACGCACGATTGTTATGAAGAGATTTTTCATTTGTTAAAGCAACAAACTTTATTTATATAATTTGTATTATGGCCGACCTCCCTTCCTTGGCGCGATTAATTAAAAAGAAGAAATATTTCTTATGTTTGGCCGACTTGTATTATCATAAGGGTGGTGACTCTTCAAAGATGTATAAATAAGAGATCATCCTTCCTCATTCATTATTCAAGTTCGATTTCATTCAAGCAAGGCAAATTCAGTCAAGTGTGAATTGCATTAAGAGCAGATTGCGAATTGTTTCAAGGGCAGAGTTAGATATTGGAAGGTGCAGATTATCATCTGCCATTGCATCTAGTGTAGGTGCTGAAGGCTGGCCTTGTTATTGGCCTCATTGTAAAAAGGATTGTTGCTCTATTTATATATATAAGAGAGATCTTTGTTGCTGGGTTTTTCTCCCTCAAGAGGAGGGTTTTCCCAGGGTATCTGCTGTGTTATTGTGTCTGATTTTGAATTAATTTTCTGTGCATTAATCTGATCATAAAATTTACACACGAGATGTGTTGGCTGTATTACCAGGCGCAGATTCAAGGGTATTCATTGGGACGTTATGGGAGGTTGTGAATGTTTTAACAGGGCTCATTGAGACGTCATAGAGGTCGTTGATGCTGGAGAAGAGAAGCTCTGAGACAAGTCGTGGCATGTTGAAGGGGTTTCAAATATCATTCAGGGGTTCGTGTGCCTCAGTGAAGGGCAGTTCGTGGTTCTTTGGGAAGAAGAAGATAAAGACCTGGAGGAAGGACGTGAGGCTCATAAGGGAGGGCGGCTAGCTTCTGAGCTCTTATTTCACTCGTGATCAGCATCAAATAACCTATCTCTGGCCATGGGAGATCTTACTCATTGGGCGCAGGTCTGAAACCCTATTCTGGGTAAACTCCAACCTTCTACAAAGTCATGGCTGGTCATAAGGTGCAATACTCCAGTTTGAAAACTCCATTGGTTGATTTCTGTAACTGCAATGTAATTTCTGAACTACTATAAGCACCTCCTGGGCATGTAAATGAACCTGTAGCCATCTTTGAGCATAGGCCAAACAACTTACAAGATATTGTATTTAGATTATTGTAATTAATTCTCTTTCTGGAACTGTTCATTATGAAAAATCAGTCATTTATTACACTCAGAAACTATTGTAAATCACTGTTGCCACAGTCTCTTTAATGATGCTATGTGATGAAATGCAATTCCGTGAAGAGTATGGGTCAATTGGAGCTTGGTGAATGGTGTTACATATCCGTTTTAATCATTGAACACTTATTTATTAGTCCATTTGGTACTGCTGTTAATGAAATGCAAAAACCAGTGATATGTTCAGTCTTGTACATGAATGTTATTTGAAAACCATCAAACTCTAACCTGTCAAATACCCAGAAAATCTTATTGTTCAAACTCAGCTTATGTTTACTTGATTGACAAATGGAATATGCAATATTAAGGAATCTGGAAAAATTATCGTCAATATAGCAAGGGACATCTCGGGCTGCTAAAATTGACCATGTAGAAGCATTACTGCTGACACATGTGTGTGACTATATTTCACCATTTTCACACCATTTTCACATGTACGAACACTATAAAGTTGATTTGCACGTTGATTGCGCAAGTGTCTCCCATGTTACAAAGTGAAGTGTTTCCAGACTTAGAATATTTTTCCATTTCTCGCATGTGAAAATCCCCTCCACCATGAAGCATCTTTTTTAGCATCCTTCATCATAGAATGCTTTGCTTTGAGTTTCAGGCTTAGATTTTGACACCTGGTACTGGCCAATTGCCATTGACGACCTCGGAGGTCCTAACTTTTCTCCTGAAAAAGTGAAAACTACCCACTAGGCTTAAACTGACTTCACATTGTGATTGTGATATAAAATAAGCCAATCAAAATTAATTTCAGCCAATTCTAACTAGTTTCAATTTTTAGGGTTTTGCGACGTGAAACAGTACGAAACCCTAATTTTCAATTTTTCCAAATTTCACTAGTATCTTCTCGACACCAAACTGACTCAAAGTCCATGCTTGATTTGCCCAAAAACTATGTTTTGACATCATTTAACAAGGTTTAGACCATTTTAAGCAAAATGCCTTAATGAAGCAAAAAAATTGGTTTGGGTACAGCAGATTAAAGACTTGTATATCAGCCTCCAGCCGCAGGTATATATGATGAAGTCAGGTGTTAAGCCTGAACAAGGATTATAATCTGGAATGCCAAGTGTTACAATTGAGAGCTGTGGGAAGTTGAGATTTCTTTATATCAAAAATCTATGAGGTTGAATTCCATCGGGTGTGAATATAGCAATGTAGAAATTGAAGGTGCCAATCATTGAGGAAATTGTGTCTTTAAAAAATATCAGAAAATAATCTTGATTGCCACCTCTCTATTGAGTAGACGCTGCCCAGCTTTCAGAATTTTTAATCTTTCATTTGAAGCCGTCGCTGTTCATCTTCCTGTTGGATATTGCATAAGGTGGGAAGTTATCAATAATGTGTGCCGACTTAATGTAATCACCACCTGAGTAATTCTATATATATATATGATTGCACACCAAATCTGACATGGTCTTCGGGAGTAGACAATTTTAATGATCATTGCCAGCCGCATAGTAGATTGGAGCAGCAGGTTGGTAGTTAGACGGAAAGGAGTTATTGGCTTTCCTTATACAAGAAACTTAAGGAGGATATTATTATCACAACCATTCTCAGATTTCATTCAAAGGAAATTCAATAAAAGACATGAGCTTATGAAGACAAGGCATGGAAGATTTACAGCTCTTACTAGGCGTTTTGTTCCCTTTCTTGTAAGACATCCGATGTTAATGCTGGTGACTTGATACTATCTATTTTCTCCTCCATCGTGCATAGCAAATGAAATATTAGTGGGACGAATGAGCTGATAAAAGAGTTGCTGCCAGGTCGGGTTCATTGTGTGAAGGATACCGCAGGCTATTCCAGATAAGGAATTGGCTTGGAAGATTCGGTGAAATGTTAAATTAAGAATCTTTGCTTAAGCTGCAGTTGATGTGTAACATTGGAGAACAATGGGAAGATAAAACATTGTATGGATCTGCGGAATATTAAAAGACTTTAATTTGGAGACTGGCGCAGGAGTTGTTTTAATATCTTCGTGGTATCTAGGGAGAAATCGAAAATTACAATGACTCCACATGGCTTACAAACTTCCTACGTTGCATCTGAAGTCTTACACAGCTACAAAGGCCTAGTCATTTTTTATAGGAAGCTGTGTATGGTTTGAAGTGGCGTCTGAAATATTATCCAAAGTTTCCTAGCTGTGTATAGTTTGGAGAGCAAGATTAAAGGTCGCGCAAATATTACAAGGAGCATAAAATTAAGGGTATCAGCCGCCAATAAGAAGCAGATGTGATCAGTTTCCTAGCGCAAGTGTGAAAGTTTGGAACAAGTGAAAATTAGAGGGCGAGTTAAGAAATTTTTCAGCATTATTATTAAAGACATCCCTGGCAAACCATAGGAAAGGGGAAGTTTAATAATTCCGTCACCTTAAGAGAAACGCACTTTCTATGGTAACATAGGAGATAAGGAGAATATGTATACTTGAAGGTTTATGCTAGTGCTTGGTAATGCTTAGCATAAAATAATCATGCAAGCTGTCTAGGTCGGCTGGAATCTTAAATCCTAATCTCTGTATCAAGTATTGGTGCATATATTTATATGTATATATCAGGTCAGAAGTTTAGTATTGCTGATTATTACTTGTGGAATCTGCTGGTCATTATTCTGGAGTGTAAATGTTTGAGACACATGGCATATCATTGATTTTTCTTAACTTTCAATTTGGTGCTGGCAATATAGATGCTTATATTCCTTGTATCTGCATTAATGAAGATTTTCTATATTGAATGTTTTGGGAGAAACAATTGTCAAATATTGAATTCCATCTAGGAAACAAATTCGGAACAGCAAGGGGTTAATTGATTGACAAAATGTCTGTATGTTTGAAATCAGGAAAGTGAAAAAAAATTTCATTCATATTTGCTTGGGAATATTATAGCTTACCTCCATTTCGATCAGATTGCACAATAATCTACTTATCTACTAAGTTAGCCATAGAGATTCCAATGGCAATAGTGATCTCTACCTAGGCTGCTATTATTGAGTATCTTGCATTAGATACGCCAATGTCGGAACCCGATGGTTCTCAATGCGAAACCCTACTGATTTTTGTTGTTTTTGCAAGTTTGTGATTTTTTTGTGTTTTATGAGGTTTTCAGACAAATTGCTAAAAGCTGCGATTTTCTCAATAAATGCTAATAAATTCAAATAAATTCTAAATTTCATGCATTAAGCTCAAATATGCTCAGAAAGTAAGGGCGCACCATTATATTATTTCCTCAGAGCTTTTACAATACAGAAATCAGAATAAACAATGAAATACAATAAATTTCTTGAAGAACCTGATGGCGGCTGTAGCTGCATTAAATAAATGAAGAAATGGTACGGCTAGGTTGAAGACATGAATCTCCAAGCTCGAATCTCGATGCAAAGTCTCCAGTAAACCAAGGCGCCTAAATCTCAATGCAAGAATCTGAAGACAGGAGGCGAATCTCTCAAGAACTGATGGTACGGCCTGCAAGTACAGAAATGTACGGCCTGGTTGCAGCAGCCAATAAAGTGGTACGGCCTCAAAGAATAAATGCCTGTTCTCTGAATTAAGTTCCCTGGTAAAGTCGCCTATACTGCCAGATGAATACCTCTGTAAATCTCTGAATGAATAGCTGAATAAGTCCAATCTGTGATCTCTGTGTGAAATCACCAAGTGCAAGCTTAAACTGGTATTTCACAGTCTCAGTCTGCCTAATCTCTGAAGAGTTTTCGTTCTCCAGAAACGCCTGTCTTCCAGAAACCCTAGGGTTTGCAAACTCCAATGCTCAGAGCAAAAGACAAAATTGAATAATAATATCAGAATAGTTCGATTTTGCCTTGAGAAGGTATATATTGCCTGTGAAGAAATTCGACCCAACTCCTTTTTTAATAATCATTTAAATTAAATGATTTAATATGCCTTTTAGACTTAGGAGAAGACATTAATTATTGGCGTCCACTTTTAATGAATATAAAATACTCATTAAGTCACATTTTAATAATTTATTATAAAGTATAATAAATACTTTATAATTAAGCCAAATAATTAAATATTTAAATATTTCAATAAAGTGACTTTATTATAAAGTCAAATTATTATATATTAAATAAATCATTAAATACTCCTTATTTCTCCGTCTAATCAAAGCTACTGGTTCGATTAGATGAAGGTTGAACCAGGTGCCCTGCCCGAAATAGCGCTTCGCGACCTAACTTTCTAAAATAGAAAGTTCACGAAAAAAACTCGGAAGATTAGAGAGGCACACAAGCTGCTGGCTATCAAACCGAGCAAGCGCCTCAGATGATCCTCGCACCTCTCTGGACCTCACGAGGATCGAAATAATGACTCACTCCTCGACAAGCGATGTGGCTAAAAGCGAGGACATGGCAGCCAAGACATACAGTCCAGTGACTACAGTCTGGATGAGACCATTGAATCTAGAAATCCTCACTAGCTAATCTGTAATTTGGGAAGCATTGATAATCCAGGGTTTCCAATTTTGGAGGTCATCTCACAAGCTACACCAAACTATTCATGTCTGCCAATTGTAGAACTGCCTTCTGTTCTTCCTGAGATGAGCATGGGGTTAAGCTTAGAAAGCTTCTTCACAAAAAATTCCCTTTGTTCCTTTCACGTTGTAAGCCAAACCTCCTCACCAAATGAGTGTCAGCAATCTCATCAACAAATTACAAAAGGAGATGGAAGTGGATAATTGTGCAATGAGGTTCTTGTAGACTTATCAAATAATGGCAATGATTTTTCTTGCCTCATTATGCCTTGTCCCTTACATGCAAGACAAGAATTTCTTAATAATGTAGAAATGTTTAATAAATGAAGATGTAGCGTTAGACCTACTATTAGATACATATCCATATGTAGTTTAACTGGTCACATTCGAATAACCATTGGGTGTATCTTATATGATACAGATATAAAGAAGTCTGCGACAGTCTAAAGGAACTAGTAATAGATGATTGCTAATTGATATTGCGATTCATCTATTCTGCATTATCAACAAAAATATCCACGTTGACACTCCCTTTGCATTTGGTTGGTAATGACAGAGGAAGTATATCTTTTGCATTGAAACCAATGAAGAAAATGCCTAAACTTCCGCTCACATCTGCATACAAAGCATTCATCATCAGCACTTCACCATTCATTTGGCATTAAACAAACACAATGCTTCAAATAGTGCATTGCAACTACAATGACCCATGTTTGTTCCAGATATAGAGGCAAGAACTTTGATAGTTTTGAACTTGGAAAATATATTTGAAAACATTTTAATCCACTTATTCTGCAACACCACCTTATTGGTTACTGCTCACCTAGACATCCTAAAGACAATATGAGGCTCGAAGTCTATTTCGTTTGCTCCTTTTTTATATGTAATTTGTAGCCACCCCAAAATATTGAACTCAAGACTTGAAATACAATATCAAATGTAAACTCGGCACTAAGTGCACACGTAAAAAACAGAGGATGACAGTGCCAAGAACTGAAGCACATGGAGAGAATTTGATTGGAGTATATTTATATATTTAGTATCTCTTTACTGCTACATCTAGTGTATTTGCCATTAGATCAGAAGTTGTTTGTTAATCTTGATAATGTACTCACTTAAATTAAGTTAACAAAACATGAATCTAAATGACAGTTTGAAGTATCTGTAAGCTTGTAACTTGTAGGTGTCTACAAACCTTTTGTCTACAGTACTTTCCTTTGAATGCTCTGATCTGCTCAGCATATTGCACCTCTTCGACAACACAATGATTCCAAATCCAACCATCATATAAAATATATAGCACTTAATGCTCTTGAATAATTACAATAAAGAACACCCTCACGTCCATTGCACGCCTTTTGATTTGGAGTCCAGCTGATAGGTAGTAGATAACACCATACATTGGCAAGAATTGTTCAGAACATCCTTTCCCTTGTCGCATCTAACATTCAATTGTTTGAACTTTGAATGGAACCAAGACTACAAGATAGTTACTACTTGCAATTCTTGGTCTTTAACAAGATGCGGCACTCACAATTTTTTTTGGTGTTTGCACTTCCTTAGATGAACTTTCATGTTATATTGTCCATTGCATAGTTGCAAGCTTGGACTCAACAGATCAAAATTTGACTTGGACTAAATGACTTGACAACTTAAAAAATATATAAATTCTTTAAAAAGTTACAGTTACAGAATACATTAAATGATTTTATAAAGTGTTGGGAAAGTGTTTTCTATTAGATGTGAATACAAAAAGAATACAATATTGCATCATCATGCAAAAGCAACGGCTAGCCAATAATTATGATATATATATTATGAATTTATGATGATTGTCATTCAAAATCATTATCATAAATTGCATATCCATGCAATAACAACAATTTACAATTTGTTCTTCCTCATTGCAAAAAATTGAGACAAGGGCCTATCCCTTGTAGTTAGTTGTGGCTTCACTCTCATAATAGAAGGACAAGGCTCCATCTTGGACTTAGATGGCAATGACTCATCCTCTATCCTATGTTCGACATCATCTGCAATTGTGTCATACAATCCAATGTCAATTGTTTCTACTTCTAGTGTAGTTATTCATTCCATAGCTTGCCTCTCAAACTCAACAATTTTGTCCTTTGTTAAGAAGGGGGTGTTATGATCTTGCACAATCTAGTCTATAAGCATTGACTAGGTATGTCCTTTTTTCTTGTTTGAATGGCCTCAAGAAAACTTTAGTTATGTTCACATCCAAAAGCAGTACAAGGTTTAGATTCTCGACTTTTTCCTCTTTTGGAGGACATATACAAAGTTGATTTTGTGAAATTGGTTGTGAAAGAAGCTTTCCCCTTGATTGTTCCATGTTGTATCTTAATGTGAAGGTTGTGGTCTAGATGTGTTTCAAGGTACAAAAAACTCTTGTGATTGGGCTTTGCTCCAGCTACATGATGTGGATGTGCCACACATGTGTGGACCATGACTAGAGTCCACAATCTCTATCAAATCCACCTCTATTTCCCTTCACAAGTTGGGATTAATGGTTTTTGCTATGGCTTTGTTTATCCATCCGAAAATGCAAAGATTTCCTACATCTCTTGTTGTGCCTCATCTATGGCATCGAGACACAATTTGACATCATGGCTAGGAATGCATGCGAGATGGTACTTGAGGCGATCGATGCCTCCATGAATCTTCTTCCCACAAAAGTTGTAAATAACACTAACTGGGACTAGTTTGGGGGTGTCAAGTTTCCAAGTGGCATCCATGGGTTGACTTCTACTTCCTGATGTTGACACTGATGTCATTGTGTACTAACTTATTCCAAGACATTCATAAAATTGGAAAAATGATTTTTAGTGCAGTATGTTTAAATATAGAAAAACAATGTTTATAATTTTAAAAATAGTGAATTGAACTCGAAACATAAAATTAAATTAAAATAAAATGCATTTTGAATGTAATTGAATAGCAATAGCATTAAGTAATCTAAGCAATATAACAGATTTTAATACCCTAAATCCTACATAGAAAAAAAAAACCAGATATTATGTTCAACATTTTTTTAGTGTTTTTTTGCTGTATACATTATTCATCCCATGTTTGTTCCATGTTTGGCGAGTTTGCATGGCAGACTTGCCAAGTACTCACTAGAACTCATTTGTATCAAGTTGCAAGGAATTTAGTTTGCAAAAAAAATTGAGCACTCATTGAGTTAGAAAGTACTCGACAAGTCTACAATCTATGGTACATTAACATTAAGGGTGATATATTTTCAAAAGCTAATGAGCATGCCAAATCTTGACTGAGCTAAGCATGCCCTTTAAGTGAGACCTTGAATATTTGGAAATTCCTTATAAGAAGAGTGGCCATCAGGAGTCCCTAAAGGTGAGGCATGATCCAAAGGCTCCTATAAATGGAGGATTGATTGAAATACCATAGGTCATATGAATGCTTACAAGAATGACCTAAACGTTTCCATTGGTTATATGGAGGCCACTGGTCCTTATAGGTGAGAGTCAAAACAAGAGTAAAGCCTTCAAAGGTAAGACATAAGCCATTCATATAGTGGGTGAGACAAAAGTACAGATAACATTATGAACAAGATCATTACCAACGGTTGTGTTTTTATGTTGTGTAATTACTGCATAGTTACATGTAGGAATTTATGGCGACAATCTGTAGAACATTACACCAGGCTAAGGACAGCTAGGAAAAAGAAAAATAATGCGTCCATGGTATTTTTGACCTTTAAGACACTAGTCTGACACAGATTGCCGTGTGAAGCTTGGGTTTTCAACATGTATTATGCAAGTCTTGGAGAATGTGATAAAATTTTGATAGCCAATTGCATTTTTCCCATCACGGGTATTTCTGTCTTTGACATTACTTTGTATGTGAGTTCACTTTAATTTTTGTCTAAGCTCCAAGTTGGCCACTGTCAAATTATTTTTAATAAAATAGACGTGTGATGTCTTTTTCCCATAACTTCACCATGCTTTAGGTATCAACAGAATCAGGCTTTAAAGGATCGCAGATTGAGTTTGTAGCAATGTACATGCAAGCAAGTTTTGTTTTTAATGATTTTTTTTTATTTTCTTCTCTATTCCAATTGACATGGAGATATTTGAAAGGTGAGAGATTGAAGAAAATATTGGGGTCAAATGGCAATAATCTGCAAATCGTGAAAGGTGGAATAACCATGTAATTACAAAATAGATAAGAGGACGGCTTAGTTTGAGAGGGTGTCTGTAGGCCACTAATTAATTTGAGAAAATATCTGAGGTTTTTCTTTACAAGCACAATATCTGATGAAATACCTCATTGCTATAAAGCTACGAACTAATTCCTTTGAATTTGATTTGTTACTTTTAAATAGCATGTATCTGTTTGTAATTACATTCATTGTGTCCTTAATATGACGCAGAGTCTATGGATTCACCGTCGTTTCCTCTTTTATGAGATGATACAGCAGACAAGAGCTGGCTTTCGCTGCAGTAACACATCATCTGCCACACATTGTGATATGAATTTTTCAAAACATGGACAGAGTCACCCACCAGTATCTCTAGATTTGTTTTCGTTTGTTGAAGAGGAGTTTGAGTTCATTGACTTATGGATAAATAAATTTGACATTGCTTTTGAAGATACCACCAAACAGAAAGAATTTGCAGCTATGTACAGCATGTGGATGATCCTGGTGAGTTTTCAATTTCTTTTGCGCATAGCATGGCAATAGAAAGTGATACTGATTCAAAATGCATCTCATCTTATTTTTCTCTTTACTTTTCCAGCACCTGCAACAGGTCAATGTAAGCCGAGAATTTTTCGAGAGAGTTGAAAAAGAACGAATCAAGCTTAAGGTCGTGCTGGAAAATGTGTGCCCGCAAAGGACTCTTATCTGGGAAGATGTATTATCAGGCTGAATCAATGCAATTCTAAGCTCCTGTAAAGGGTAAGTAACGATTGCATGGCCCCTTGTAAGCCAAATCAAGCTCTTGAGATTTGTTCTGCCTGTCCAATATTGCCTCCGTCCACATGAATTACAGACATCTTGCATACCATTCTCAACAAGTTGTATACAATTGCAATTAGTTTTCTCGTCCTTAACTTCAATGGGCTTTAAGCTGAGTGAGATTTTACGATTAGTTTTGCGGGCGATCAGGATTCTCCAACTTTGGGAAGAAGTATTATTGCTGCTTACTCTGTTATATTGTAACATCATAAAGATATGCATAAAAAGCTAACCTGTCTATCAAAATTGGGCACGTTGCCATTGTAAAATTGTGTACTTGATTATTTAGCTTCTGGGTGGAGGGTCACTTCAGATCATTTACAACCAGTATCTTGTCCGAAGACTCATTTTCATATGCATAGCTATTAGTAATCGTAGATCAAGAATAACCACGTTAAAGTACCGTATAAAGTAATGACCTTTAATGTTATTTTGTCATCTTTACACTTATATTTATATCCATTTCATTACTTAGGATGTTCAAAAACTATATGATCATGCTTGTTGGGCAGATTCCCAGGCGAGATTTGCTATTTTAGATCTCGGAAAAGATCATGATCGTCTTTAAATTCAAGATTATACACCCTCATCATTGAAGGCATTCATTGATCATCGTATTTTGTCAAAATTCAACGACAAACTTAACTTTAAATTGCAAATAATTTTATTTAAGAATGAGCACAGCTTTATGCATACAAATTGACCAGCTAACTCCTAGACAAAAAGCACCTATGTACATACAAAACGCATAAAAACTTACATAAAACATACATAACATGATGGATGGTATAGCGTGGGGCGCGACGCAAATCGCAAGTGGGTAAACGGCCGTTATTTCTGCAGACGGAGGAAAGTTTTTAGAAAAAAGCAGGAGTTTTTAAACGCCAACACCCCTGCTTCATCCGGATCTGTGGGCGCCCTTCTTTATTCTCCAAGTCGTTCAGTGAATTTGGTACAGTAATGCGCTTGGTCAATATTTATCTGCTGGGAATAATTGATTTTCTGCGAATTCAGATCGCAGAGTTACTGTATTCTTCAATGTCCGTTTAAACCTGTATTCTTCAACGTCCTGTTTCCTCTCTCAACAGGAAAGAAGACCACATATTCTTCATAAGGAACTCATTTCTGTCTGCTGTAAATGAAACTGACATAATAGTTCAAGTTGGGGATTATTATTACATCTTCATAGCTCGGCCTCTCTACTGAATCAAGACTTTCCTCAAATTGTGCATTATACCCTTCATTAAGTGCGGGTAATGAATGCCTTTGTTGGCTAATGCTATCACATTGCGATGTTATTCTTATCGAACAAATGTTTCATTTCCTGCACATCTTCTAGTTACTTCTCGCGAACAGTGACCTTCACAATCCCACTTCATCCATATCTACATCCCAATTTCCTAATTTGTTCAATTGATATCTTCCCCTGTCTCATAGCTTCTTCAGTAAATACTCAGCTGTCCTTTCTTGACTGCAATTGACCTTGGAGTGCATTGATGGATCATTTGAAGAAATGGTCTGCACCGTTGTCATTTGGTAAGTGCATGGGACGTGAGGCGTAGCGATTTTACTTAGCTTTCTGTTGGTGCTTTGTTCAGCGAGTTTATCGGTTAAAAAAATATTCCCGTTTACAGATTTTCATCATTTGAATTAAGCATGTGTGTCTAGGATGAAACAACTAACTAAGTAGTATAAACACAACAAAAATTTAAAAGAGTCACCTTCCAAATTTACCACAACTAATACCTCATAATGTTGTACGGCTGCTTAGCTTATTTTGGCTAGCAGCCACTGCTCAACTTATTTAGGAGTTATTTGTGGAGCTGATGGCCCCATGAATGTTTAATTTTTCTGCTTATTTGTAAGCAGCCAGTTTAATTTTTTTTTGTACAATAAAATATTAGAAAAATAAAAATAAAAGCAAAGATTAAAAAGGAGGGAAACAAATTTGTGGAGCCACGTGGATTTTTAGCAATATGTAGTTGCTGCTTATTTCCAACCCCCCTCTTTTTCCACAGCTTATTTTCAATTCCTAAACAGTAGTTGCTCCATTAAAATAGGAAAAGATTCCAAATTATCCTTTCCCATTAATAAAATTTATGCATGGGAACACTCCTCCTACTTAAATTTAAGCGACCGCGTGAGGACATAAAGAGGTTAGTTAAATTAAAGAAATTATTATTTCACTTTGTTCATATGATCAAAAAGTAAATGCACAATATAATTGGAGGTTGGAAAACACAATGTTAGTTATCACTTCATTCACTGTGCTTGTTCAAAGCTCAAGGGCAAAGAGGTCGGGGAGGATTTATAGGTGGGGAATACACAAAACTAACGAAATTGAGATGAGGGCTAACTAACCAATAGGGAATTTACGTGTAGAGGGTTTTACAACAGTATGTGGGTTGCATCTTTCATAACATGCAGTGTTTTCCAACCTGCAATTTTACCAAAGAGTAAGAATGTAATGAAAAACTTTTGTTATTTACATAGTAGGAATGTAATGAAATTCACCTTCAAAATTTATAACAAGTCTTATTTAGAGTAAAAATTGTGTTTCAATTTCTTCATATGTTCAAAAAATAAATGCAAGATATAATTGCATGTTGGAAAACATAGTGGGTTAAATGAGTAGATGGTTTATGAAGCCTGCAACCAATACATTATTTATCTCATTCACTTTGGTTTGCATCTTTTCAAGTGTTTTTAGAGCAGATTCATTTTCATTTCATACATTCTAGTACCTACACAAAATAGTTGCATGATGGAAAACACAATGTCGGTTGTCCATCATTTCATTTTACATGTTCAAATTTAAAAAATGGAGAGTACAAGGAGTTGTATTTTGGGGATACATAAAACTAATCAAATTGAGTTGAGGAGTGACTAACCATAGTCTCAATATACTTCCTCTAGTTTAACCATAATTTCTTATTATCTATATTTCTATGTATTTATATACCAAGGATGAATCTTATAGCACCTACATCTTTCATCTCAAACCGATAATCCAACTAAACCTTGAGTTCTCTAATGAACACTTCATTATTCCTAATGATTAAGATATCATCAATATGTAAATCTATGATTAACTCATCTCGATTCCTTAGAAAACCCAATTCTAATGCATATGGATCAAATTTTTGATACAACATACATGGTGACTACTTTAATGCATACAAAGATCCTTATAGTTTACAATCCAAATATTCTATACCTCTTATCTAAAATTATGTACCCTTTTAAGCCATCTCCTATTTATAGAACTAATTTTCTCGTATGACACATAATTTGATTCAAGGATCTTGTATCTCCCCTTAAGCCACCCTCTTAGGATCCCTTAATTCATTGTCTTAGCTACCCTAAATTCATCCTCTTGCATCCCCTTAAGTCACTCTCTTAACTCCACTTAATCCATCCTCTTAGGACCCCTTAATTCATTGTGTTAGCTACCCTAAATCCATCCTCTTGCATCCCCTAAAGTAATTATCTTAACTCCCCTTAATTCATCCTCTTAGGACCCCTTAAGTCATTCCCTTAGCTACCATATCATCCTCCATCTATATAATATTCATCTATTCTTTTATTTCATTATGAACTACTACTTCCTCTTTCTTCAATTTCTTCATTATAAGGCCTTTCAACACCATCTTTATGTCTCTCTTTGGATTAATTCTTCATCATCATTGCATTAATCCATTAGGTTAAACCTTAAACCCTAAACCTAACATCCATCACCATTGCATTAATCCATTAGGTTCATTTTAGGCTAATATAAATTTATTCATCTAAGCATCTTTCATCTGTCATAGTCCTTTCATTATCCATGCATCTTTCCATCCTAATCATTACATATCTCCCATCTCATTAGCCAAATAATCTTGAATCCAAAAGCTTTATTTTGGATGGAAATGATTCTTGTAGCTATTCAACCATATTATTTTTGATCTAATGGAATAAAAGGAAAGCTTCACTTGTATGATGATATCTAGAGATAAGGTGGATGTGCCTTAGCATAGTAGGTTGAAAAAGTACTCAATTAACATCTTTTTTAGATATTTTAAA